>APFE031445733.1:64270-143090 GCA_000404065.3 Pinus taeda
TTATGTTTTCATTATTTTTTTGAAATTTTAATGTTTTTCGGAGTCATAACAAAATCTTTTACACCATTATTTCAAAATTTTGAAAATTTAACCAAAAACAAAAAAAAAAAATGTTATTCCAGCGTCAACGCTTTTCATTTTGAGGGTTTTTTTTGCACAATTTTTGCACATAAAAATTCGGTTTTACTGGCATTTTTTTAAAATGTTGGAAATTGACCCTAAAAAAAAATTCATCGTTCCATTATTAGCATTTTTCATTTTCAGGCTGTTTTTTGCACAATTTTTGCACAAAAAAATTGTTTTCACTGCCATTTTTAAGACATGTTTAAAATTGACCATAACAAAAACCATCATTCTAGTACACACACTTTTCGTTTTTAGCACTGCTTTTCATGTTTTTTTGGGGTTTTTTGGGCAGAGTTCTCGTTTTGAGTTTATAGTTCCCATTTCAAAGTTTACATTGTTGAATATGTAGATGACCACGAAAACACAGTCATTTCCATGCTTATTAGAAGGAAGGCCTGACATGTAATCCATGGAGATGGATTCCCAAGGTTGACTAGGAGTAGGCAGAGGAGTATATAGGCATTGCTTCTTGATGGTTAGTTTGGAAATGATGCAGGTAGTGCAGGATCTGATGTACTTCCCAACATCTTGTCAAAGGTTCGTCCAATAAAAATACTTCTACAACACCACCACTTTTTTCTCTACCTCGAAATGTCTAGTGACCCGACTATAGTGCACCTCCCTAATTATCTTGGAAGACTCACTTGAAGGAACACAGAGGTTTCCTAGGTGGTATAATAATGCATCATGGAGGTGAAAATTTGGAACGATCTTTCCTTCCAGGAGTTTCTGGTATGTGTTGCAAAATTCTGGATCACTCTTGTAAAGATGCGGCCACCCCACAATCTCGTGCCCACAAGAGTTGAGCACAGTGATCAACACCATGACCGATGGTTAGCTGAGGCAATCTACAACATTATTGGTGTTGCCTTTCTTGTAATTAATGTTCAAATGGAAATTTTGCAGGTATGTGGACCATTTATGATGGCAATCGTTTTGCAAATTCCTTTGTGTCTATATGAACTGCAGGGGTCGGTGGTCTGTGTGGATGGTAATTTCCTTTCCCATAATGTAATGCTTCCAATGTAGGCAAGTATGCACAATGGAATACATCTCTTTGTCATAGGTGGGATACTTTTGGACTCTGTTGGAAAGTGTCTCACTGTGATATGCCATTGGATTCCCCTGATGAGTAAGAACTGCACCAATAACATAGTCAGAGGCATTTGTCTCAATCTAAAATGGTTGTTGCAGGTCTGGTAATGTGAGCACTGGTACAGAGTAGAGACGATACTTCAACTTGGAAAACGCCTTTTGTTGGGATTCAGACCCAAAGAACTTTGCTTTCGCTCCTCCCTTTGTAACTTGACTCAAAGGCCAAGTGATATGAGAGAAACCCAACATGAACCTGCAATAGAAGTTGGTAAGACCCATAAAGCTACAGAGCTCTATTAGAGTGATTGGGGCTGGCCAATCCTGAATGACTTATATATTGGTTGGGTCCACATGCACACCATGTTCATCAATGATATACCCCAGATATTGAACCTGTGTCATACCAAAAGTGCATTTCTCCAAATTAGCACACAACTTGTGTTTCTGCAGAGTTTGGAGGACCTTTTGAATATGGTGGAGGTGCTCTTCCCAACTTTGGCTGCAGATCAGAATG
This sequence comes from Pinus taeda, assembly GCA_000404065.3. Classification (NCBI taxonomy): domain Eukaryota; kingdom Viridiplantae; phylum Streptophyta; class Pinopsida; order Pinales; family Pinaceae; genus Pinus; species Pinus taeda. The sequence goes on from APFE031445733.1 coordinate 66,006, forward strand.
TCATCCAAGTGAACCTCCATGAACGAGTTGGTGAAGGGTTGCAAGATGCCATCCATCAACGTCATGAAGGTTGTGGGGGCATTCGTCAAACCAAAAGGCATAACCAATCATTTGAAAAGGCCCTCCTTGGATTTGAAGGAAGACCTCCACACATCGGAGGGTTCGATCGGTACCTAGTGATAACTGATCTTCAAGTCAATCTTGCTAAAATATTTGCCCCCCTTGGGCTAGTCCAGAAGGTCATCAATCAATGGGATTAGATACCTATTCTGGACAATTACCTTGTTCAACGCCCAATAGTCCATCCAGAGTCTCGAGGTCCCATCCTTCTTCTGTACTAACATGATTGGGCTCCCACAGGGTGATGAAATTGGCCTGATGTGCCCTTTCTGCAACAACTCCTGATTCCGCCTCTTGATTTCATCGTTCTCCAGAACATAGCATCGATAGAATGGTCCATTGGGTAGCGGTGCGACCGGGGTCAGATCAATGGAGTGCTTGACCTGAGAGTGTAGAGGTACCCCTATGGGTGAGGTGAAGATGTCCATGTACTTCTCCACAACCTTTTCCATTTGTTTTTATCGTGCGAAGGAGCCCTGTCTTGAGGTCGTGGCTACAATATTCTTCTTTCCCCGAGGGTGAATCATAAGGAAAAAATTCCCGGTCTAGGAAATGAGCTTACTGCATTGCTTCGCAATGATAAATGAAAGGGAAGTAGGTAGTGCTACCTGCAGTCTCTTGTACAACTTATTTCCCAAAGGCCTAGACTCATACAACACAACATGTCACTTCCACAAGTATGGTTGGACTAATAATACTTCACAAACTTTAAGAGGAGCAACATCACACAGTACCTCATCTATGAAGGGCTTGATGTTGTAGGGAAGGCATCATTGTTGCCTAACGCAGATATATTTATCTTGGTGAAGCCACCCAATGGTGTATGGTTGTGGTTGTGGTGTTGTCAGTAGGTCCAGCCGCTTCATGACCTCTACTAAAATGAGGTTCTTTTGGCTCTCGTTGTCAAAAGTGAACTGCATCAGAGAACCATTCACCCACATATGTGATTGGAAGAGTCACCCCCCCTCCTCTGGATCTTCAGGCTCATCCTTCTAGATCTTGGTTGTGGCAACGATGGAACTAGGCTTTGCACTGATAATCTGCTTCCCTTTTTCATTCCCATTGTTAGTTTATAACTTAGAGTTAGAACATGCATCAGATTCAGAAGCTTTCAGCTTGGCCATCAGTATTGCATGGCTCAAAAATTCTTGGTGTTGTGAGTGGGGCTCTTATGGAACTCACATCATTTCCCAATGTCCTTCTTTGTCTTTATGGTGTTTTTATTTTCTTGTAGCTTCGGTGGTTTGTCCTGGTTCACCTCACCTTGGCTTTGTCCTTTGTTCTATAGTTTGGAGGCGCCTTTCCCTTCCTTCGAATTCACAAGTCCAAAGTGTCACTTCTTATGTTTAAATTTATGCTCGATCTTGATAGCTTATCGATAGGTGACGCCAAGCGAGGAGACTTCCAAGAACTCCATATCATCCAAGGTGTACCTGTGTATACAATTGCGGTACTTAAGTACCAAATTCTGCTAATAATCCTTGATGCCTAGCTTCATGCGAAGGGTATGGAAATTTTTTTTGAACTTTGACACATCTTGGTCCCTTGCTTGCCACAGTGTGGTCCACTTTATGTATTTATCTTCATAGCTCTCGACAAGGGCAATATTCTTCCTTGATGGCAATATTCTAATCCTTTTCCTACACTTGTAAACACAATGGCACCACACCACTTTGGAAACTGAGCTCTCAATCAAAAAATAGCAATCAAAGACTTTGCTGCAAAAAATACTTCAAAAATCAATGAACTCAGGATTCATGCCACTCAATCAAGTAAAAAAAAAATCAATTTCAAAACTTGAAATATTCTTGAAATAAATATATTATTGTACTAGGAAAATAGAGCAAATTCATTTATGTATTATGATAAGTTTGTTCCTGTACTAGAATGATTTTGTTCCTACACAAAAAAATATATGTTCCTATGCTGGAGTAACTTTGTTCCTATACTGGAACGATTCTGCTCTTGCACTAGAACGACTCTATTCCTGTATTGGAATGATTATGTTCCTGCACTAGAATGACTTTGTTCCTATACTAGAGTGATTCTACTTCTGCACTCAATAATATTCTATTCCTTAACCAACAAAAATATTGTGATATCAAGACCAAAATCAAAAGGTGCGAAAAGGAAACTTTAATTCAAGTCAAGATAAAAATTACCAAACCATCACATGCTTCTTCAAATATAAATTGCAAAATCAAATGGAAATTTTATCAAAATTCAATGTGAATGTTAAACACCTGTGCTTGAAGAAATAAATCACCTTACAAATAAGTTTTACTTGTATTCCCCTATGAACTATTTAACAATGTGTCTCAAGTAAACTCCTATGCTTACAAATGAAATTGATTCAAAAAGAAAGGTTCAACTTGTAATATTTCGATATGAATGATAACAATATTCGATTCCTGTAATTAAAGACTTTAAATAGAAAAATGATTAACTAAGCCAGAAATTTGATTTAGATCTGACAATTTCCACAAAGAAATAAGTACCCTTACACAATTACAATATGCGCTTATCAGAACGAGGGGTTATTCCCTACTTACTGTATTTTAAACGAGTTATATGCTAATCATTATGCAAGGTCAAAACAAATAAAATATTGTAAACCCTTATCCTTATCTGAAAGGAAATTTAAAGGAAAACTTCCTAGACCACAATGCTTGTTGTGCTTAAAAATGAACATAAAGAAATGATTTCAATGTAAAGAAAAGAAACACACTTCAACACATAAAACCTCAGATATGAGAATACTGCTGCAAAGGAAAAGAACAAGAGCTCATTTAATCGCTCGCACACATTATTCATAGGAAAGCTTCACACCAATCGCTTCCTATACTTAATACACAATATAATAACAATCAGAGAATGAGTTGGGTTGGTTGGGCCCTAGCCAGCCAGCTCGTTTCTCCTTTAAAGTAAAACGATTAATCTATGAGAGAAGGATTAATATCACAAGAAATAGACAAATAGATGCATGAACTTGGAATTTTCCATCTTTATTAAAATGATAAAATTCTTTGTTCAATACATGATATATAGAGACATATCCAGCTCCCAGAGGGGTTGTGGCGATACAAGTTCTCAAAATACAAAAGCCAAAATTTTCCCATAGTATTGCTACCCTACATTTTGATCGAACTTTAATTTATATAGATTACATCAGCTCTCGTCTGTGTCAAACAAATAACAAAAAGATGTAGTTGTTCGTAACCGATCCCCATATTAATAAACCCTTAAATGCTCCAAACCCTCTATAGGAAAATGAGAACAAGTCTTATGAGGTAGTTGTGCACCATTTCCTCTAAAAATTGTGATGGAATATAAGTTAATCCTCTTGAATCAATCGTCCATCCGTATCTGGTGCAGGATCCGAAGTAAGTGCAAAAATATTGGGATCATGTACCACAACCACTTTTGACTTCGAATTAATGATCATACATTGCCATCCCATAAGGTAATGTAAACGATAAGTTACATGGAAAAAACATAAACTTATTTAACCTTTTAATTAAGATAAGCATACATAATCATTTTCCCAAAAAGTCATTAAGAGAAACGAAAATGCATGTAGAGAGGCCTTATCCAGGTTGTAAAACAGTGGCTAGGGTAAGGTAATTTTGGGTAAAAATAGGACAATTTCAATAACCAAAATTCCCCCAACCTCATCTTGTTGTGTGTCCTCACACAACCACTAACCTTTGGAAAAAAGAAAAGTGAAAATATTCCTCCTTATTTCTGAATCTGAATATTAATCCCTAAACCTTGTGCTTTGACTTTCTTCATTCAAGCCTTTTTCATGTGCTATACCATATTCTTAACACGAACTCTTAAGTGGGCTGCATGGAACCTCCATTTCCTCACATTTCTCTTCAATTTATACATTGTTTCCAATAGCTCTCCATTCCTAGTCTTTAACACCGTGTTATGGTCTTTTATACACCCATTCAGAACTTTGAGCTCATAAACCTGTTGTGTCAACTTTTGAATCTTACTCACCTTCCTCTCAGGAGCAGAGTCCTTTAATTCCTCATTTCCTTTTTATTTTTCTTGCATCTTCACTTCTTTTGTCACAAATCTAGGAGGAACATAATCCTCATGCCTTTCTTCCTCCTTTTGCTCCTGAATTCCTTCCTATTCAACTTCTTGCCTATGGGTCACCTTCTGTTTCTTAGCCCTCTTTATCAGCGATGCCAGAGGAACATCATCTTCATCTTCCTTATATTCTCAACTGGTAACTAAGGTGCCCATTGCTTCTATTCCTTCTAGAAGAGAACGATTATCTTGTACAAACACATTTTCCATAGGGATGTCCAATGGAGGGTGTTCAGGAAAGCACAGACTCTTTGAGAAGACTCAGAGTGTTCAATGACCTCAACCTCAGATAAAGTGGTTGGTTTAGATATCTGTTTGCTAGAAAAGGATTAATAACCTTTAAATAATCCTCGTGTAAATCTTTGGGGTGGTTTTGGCACCACAACCTTATCCTTCACACTCTTCTTTACCTTCTACTTTATTGATTGGGGTGGAGTAGTCTTGAGTTTCTTATCACGATCACCTCCTTGTCGTTGTTTCCCTTTCTGATACTGGACATCTTTGGATTTTGTGTTTTTCTTAGGCTTCTTCCCTTACTGGTTCTTACTTTGAGCCATCTTCATAGCACTCCCACTCTGGTATGACTTTAAAAACTCCTCCCAAGTAGATCCCCTATTTTCTAACTCTTTATTAACCATAATTTTTATCAATCCATAATGGTAGATTTTAAAACTCACTTGATCCTCCTGACTCTTCTACACACGTCTAGATATTGTATCCAAAGTTTTTAATAGGAAATAGGGAAAATTAATTATTCTTCCATATTCGAAGTGCATTAGAAGTCGAATGTGGGACAAGTAGGTTATGGAATATCTTCCTTCACAAGGAAGGAATTTTTGTAGGATGTATAGTAGGTGTTTCCACTTCTCAATCATATCTCTTCTTTGCACACCTATCTTCCAATCAACTGTGCATTCAACCTTCATCAGGAACTTACACCATGCACCTTTCTCTATCTCTCCTTTCTTGAACCACTTCTCCCCTGTAGCAGGAAGCTTGGTGGCCTGTGAAATAAACTATTCTGTCACTTCAAATTTCAGCAAGCCTACAATGATTTTTTTCCCATCAAAACTTCATGCGAAGTCCTGGGAAATGGTGAAATCATAGCCATCGAACTTATACAAAAAGGAAAGAAAATTGACTTCCCGCGAAATAGGTAAAGTGCCTTCATACTCCACCATTCCCTCCATCTCTTTGATAGACCAAGGTTCAATTTGAACTGATGCCATAACATCTAAGATATTCTCATAGCCTACAATCCTCTAGCCTATTCAAAACTTCAAAATATTTTTTTTAAAGAATCCTCATCCGTGAATTCTTATGATATTAGCATTCAAAACTTGGGAAGTGCAGGAATGGTTTTGTAAATGCCACACGATTCATGTACCGAATATCCATTCAAAATATGTGTTGATTCACCACCCAATTCATTGACTAACATCATCTCATTTGAAATTTATATTACCCATCAAAGAAAATGTCGAGTTTTCAGTACAAAATTCAGTTAACAGGACAAAAGATTCGACGTGATTTTTTTAAAATAGGTAAGAAAATGATGATTGGGAGTGGCAATTCAACCAGTTACAATTCCAAGGAATCGATGGTAAAAAGCGGTCAGATAATACGTGGCAAAGGAGAAACCAACTTATTAATGGCATAGATTTTGATATAATGACAAGGAATGAAATGAACTTCATGCACACATTCATCCCTCATCATGACATTTTATGGGAATGATAGTCGCTTTTTATGCTAAGGCCGCCTAGGTCTACATTAATTCCTACAATTTAATTAATCATTTCCTTTCAGGCTTAACAATAATGTCACTTATGAAAATATAGGTACAGACGCCAACATTTTTACACACTCTTATATTTATTTAAAGGAATCAAACCAAAAAAATTCGAAATCAATTTACAACTAATTCTTGTGCTTGTAAAAAAAAATTATGATAAAAAAATTCTCGCACTATAACATGATTCCTGCACTGAAACAAAAGGATTCTTGCACTGTAACACGGGAATTCCTGCACTGTAACACAAGGATTCCTGCACTGTACGAGAGGGTTCCTGCACTGAAATAAAACAATTATTGTTCTAAAGTAACCAATCATGCTGCCTCTTAAAATGATTGGGCTGGATTGCATACAAACTAGTTGTCAGCTTTAGGTGTCACCATGTTTTCAGTCTTGAATAAGGCTTTTCAAAAACCATCAGAACCTACAAAATATGAAGGAAAAAGAGAAGCAGGACAGAGATATTATAAAGAAAGGGAAGGAAAATCACAAGGGACACTTAGAATAAGATGGGTTGATCATAGATGGATATAGGAAAAAGGGATAAGGGAAATAATTTTCATGGGTGAGAGGGAAAAATAGAAATCAGGACAGAAAATTTTGTGAAGAATGGGAGGGGCATTCAACCTAGGGAAAAAAAGGAAGCAATAGAGGGAAAATTCAGAAAAGGGACAAGAGGAAGGACAAAGTATTCACCTTAGATAGTAAATGTCTCCATCAATGGAGTTACAAAATAGATATCTCTCCTTGATCTTGCTCCTACTTGTTCTGCTTCTAAAACTATCTGGACTACTGTAGATTCTTACATATTGGGACAACAAAATTTTACATTTGCAAAACATTTTTAATCTATTTCTATATGACTAATGTGCCTTGTAGTAGATTCCTCTGGCTTTTCATCTCCTGCTACCTGCTTGGCACTTGAGGAGCTTGGGGCTGCATTGTTGCGTTTGTCCATCATATATTTCAGGATTGAGATCGACTCTTCCGCATGATTGCACCTGTTTGATAAATGGTTGAACTGTTCATGAAGTGAAGCGACTCTGTGCAGGAAGAGGTCAATTTCTGCTTGATATTTTTCATTGAGGATGTGATTCTGGTCTTCGATTCTTGTTTCCAGAATCCTTTGCTGGTTCTCTAGAACACGCTGTTGAGCCCTAACTTCTTCCAACTCAACTTGCAGGTCCGCACAATGTAGACAGTCCTTGTTGCGAGCCATAACTTTTGCTGAAGCAGGGGAGAATAGAAGACAGAGGCGTATAGAGAATGGTTGTCCAGTTGAAGATTTCACAACGCGTGATGTTGAGTTTTTTCAAAAGTAAGAGCAACTAAAGAGAGTCGGGGAGCGACAGCACATAGAGAGATTCTTAAAGGCCAGAGCCCACTTGGAGATAGAGGCGAGGGTAAGAGCGATGAGGGGAGAAATAGTATGATGCTCTGAAGTGGAAGGGAGAAAAAAGAACGAGAGCGATCGAAGGATAGCTGCTCAGAAATACAGTCCACCACACAGGGGACATAGGTCTTCCTAGGTGCAAGAACGGCAGTGGCTCGAGGAGGAAAATGCACAGAAAACTTCCAGAGGGCTTGAATCCTCTTGGCAACAATGGCAGGGATGTGAGCGATGAAGAGGAGAACAAAATGAGGCGCTGGAGATAGGATGGGGGAAGGGAAATATAAAGGAAGGCTGAAGAAGGGGGAGGCAGAAGGGGAGAAAGCCAGACAAGGGAGAAATGAGGGAATCCTGAGGGAGGCGCGAGGAGGTCAGAGACCAATCTTGGGAAGTCCGTGAGGCAGGACTGAGAGGATAGATGCCGGCCGGGCTGATCAGAATGATGAGATTATTAGGCAGATCAAATCTTTGCCATATCCTTCTGTAGATTGTGATTTTGTGGGAAGCCTGAGAAACCTGATTCCAATCCTTTCTGACAGTGCTGACTGATTTGGTACTGAGTTGATTAATTTGGTTCATGGCAAGGGCTGGTGGGTTTCCTCGGAGTTGCAGCACAAGTTACCTACTGACCTTTCACACGCTCGGTTGGCATAACCATCGGCCTACTTGTTGAGATTGCGGAGGATATGGTAGTATTGTATATCGTCCATTTTCTGATGCAGAAATTGATTGCGCTTGTTGATTTGATGAAGGAGAGTATTGGGCGAATCCTTCTGGTGAACCATGAGGCGGATGACAACAAAAGAATCCCCAAAGATCTTTTTCGATTTTATCCCCATTTTGCTTAACTGAGTTAGTCCCTGAAACATGGGTAACGCTTCAGCTCTATTGTTCGAGGCCTTCCCTAGACCCCACTCGTAATGGAGGATGTGTTCCCCATTGGCGTTGATGATCAGTCCCCTTGCTCCGGCTGTACTGGGATTTGATTTGGATGCCCCATCGAAAAAAAAGATAAAAGCAATTACAATTTTGGATCCAGTTAACGAACTCCTCATCTTTTAATCTGATTTTCCGGGAGCTGATTTCTACCCTGCTCTGTACATCCTTCATGTTGCCTTTCTGCACATTATAGTTTTTTTCCAATATGTAACTTATGAAATCTCGTTCTTCCACACAATACTTTGTTGCATCTATCTTCCCTATAGTCTTGACTGAGATAGTTTCCAGGGCAAGATTTTTGGCCTTGTTGCAGATAATTCTTGTTGCTGAGCTCTTGTCTTGAATTTTTTTTCGATTTCTTGCTAGCAAGATTTTCCATAGCAAGGTGTAAGGGAGGGCGTTCCATACTCTTCTCACCAGATTACTCCTTTTTTTTTATTATTATTAGGAAAAGAGTAAATCAAAAAACTCACAGTAGGTTGGTATCCCCTCCTACCATCTTCAAATATGATTTTTGTTGTACTTGTTGTATGAAATCCTCTTTAGTGGTGGCCTAAAAATATACTTTGAGTTGATGCCCATTCACCAAGAAAATGACTTCCTGTCCATCAATGGTATTAATTTCTACCGCTCCATTCTCGAAAACTTTAACTGCTTCATATGACCCCAACCAGTGTGTACAAAGTTTCCCCTTAAAATTTTTAAACTTCAAATCATAAAGGAGTACCTTGTTACCTGGCTGGAGTTGCTTCTTCTTGATTGAGCTGTCATGCCATTTGCTACATTGTTTCTACATCAAGATAGTTTGTTGAACAACATCTCTTCTTATTTCATCAAGTTCATTCAACTGCAAAAGACATTATTGTTGTGCTTCTAAGAGATCCAAACCCAGTTGGACTAAAGCTATAAATGTTTTAATTTGGAGCTCGATTGGCAACATGACATGCTTCTTGTACACCAACTCATAAGGTGTCTGACCCGTGTTATTCCTCCAGGTAGTTTTGTAAACCCATAATGCTTCTGGTAATCTATTTGCCCAATATTTTTTTTATGAAGATTCATTGTTTTGGTAAGAATGGAATTGATTACCTTGTTTGTAAATTCTACGTGGTCGTTTGCCTGTGGATGGTATGGTGTCGATTTCCTATGCCGAATCCTGTATTGATCTATAATTCCTTTTATTAGATTAGAAACAAACTGAGGTCCATTATCAGTAACAATTTCTCTTGGAACACCAAATCAAGTAAAAATTTCATTAAATATAAAATCAACAACAACTTTTTCAGCAGCAAAAGGAACAACTCTAACTTTTACCCATTTTGTTACGAAATCTGTACAAACCTAGATATGTCTTTTGTTTAAGGATGTTGGGGCTATGGATCCCACAAAGTCAACGACCCATTTTTCAAATGGATCTAACATGACTTGAGGACACAAAGGCATCTCATCGGCTTAACCAAGTTGGCCCATTCATTGACAAATATCACAATGCTTAACATAATGTTTGGCATCCCTAAACAAGGAAGTCCAAATGTAGCAAGCATGAAGAATTTTATATGATGTTCTCTTGTCAGGAAAATTACCCCCATAAGGCTCATCACGAGAAACTCTCAAGATATCAAACACTTCCTCTTCTCTTACACATCTACAGATAATGAGGTCAGGTCCAATGTAGAAGCGGTCTCCTTGGATCCAGAAATATGAAGCACGTTTTTGAATGATATTCTACCCCTCTCGAGTGGATAGGTGTGGTGGTGTTTTTCTCGTGAAAAGATAATTAGCTATGTGAGCAAACCACGGAGAATTTGTTGAATAAAAAAAAATGTGTTCATCAGGAAATGAGTCATCTATAGGAACTACTTGGCCAGGATTATCTAATCTAGAAAGGTAATCAACTACTACATTTGATTTTCTTGGCCTATCGATTATTGTAACATTGAATTCTTGTAGTAAAAGCAACCACCTAGTTATCCTACCACTAGTTAAAGGTTTATTCATCAAATATTTTATGGCAGAATGATATGCATGTATAAATACTTTATAACTTGTAATATAGTGTCTGAATTTATTAATGGAAAAAACTACATCTAGAAACTCTTTCCCAATTATTGTATAGTTAAGTTCAGCAGATGACAAGTTCTTACTAATGAAGTAAATAACATAGGATTTTTGATTTTCTTCCTATCCTAAAGATGCACCAATGCATTTGAGGAAATATGGAATGGAAGGGACCAATTAGGTCCCCTCAAGACTGGTGCATGTACTAAGTTTTCCTTCAAATTCTCAAAATCTCGCTGGTAAACCTCAGTCAAAGAGAAATCACTATCCTTATCTAATAATCGAAAAAGAGGGGCAACTATCCTAGAAAATTTTTCAATGAATCTTCGGTAATAACCCGCATGTCCAAGGAATCCTCTCACTTCCCTTTGTGTTTTAGATGCAGGAAAATGTGTAATAAATTCTATTTTAGCAAGATCTACCTAGATACCCTTGTCAGAAATAAGATGGCGAAGGACCACCCTTGCTTTGCACATCAATCTGCATTACTTATCACTCAAAGTGAGGCAGACCTCTTGACACCTATTGAGCAATTTCTTTAAATTTTTAAGGGATTCCTAGAAAGAATTACCAAATATTGAAAAAACATCCATGTAAACTTCTACACACTTGAGGTCAACAAAAATAGCCAAGACTACCCTTTGAAAGTTGGTAGGAGAATTACAAAGTCCAAAAGGAAGCACTTGATAAGTGAATGTACCCCATGGACAAGTAAAAGGTAGTCTTGTCCTGATCCTCAGGTGAGATTTGTATTTGGTTATACTTGCTGAAGCCATCTAAAAATGAAAAGTACTTTTGACCCGGAAGGGTATCTGACACTTGATTAATGAAGGGAAGGGGAAAGTAATCCTTGAGAATGGATTTATTTAGTTCTCTATAGTCAATAAAAATACGTCATCTCCCATCCTTTTTTGGGATTATTACCAATGGAGAGATCCACTTACTATTAGATACAGGATAGATAGAACTAGCATCTAAGAGTTTTTGCAATTCTTCTTTAACAATTTCTCTTAGTGTAGGGTTCATTCGCCTTTGGGGTTTTCGGATAGGTCGGACACCCTCATGAATATAGATATGATGAGTATAGGTTTCAGGGGGAATACCTTTCATGTCTTCATAACTCCATGCAAAGGCATCAAGATGGTCTCACAACAATCTCACAAGCTTCTCTTGCTGGGATGGGTCCAGGTCTAAACTAATGTATAAATATTTTCCTGGAATAATATCAACAAGAGTGGTGTCAGGCTCAAGAGCACTTGTGATAGATACTAGGCTCTGTAATGATGAAGGTGAGGATTGGGGATCACAATTTTCTTGGAAACTTGGACTAAAGATATGATGAAATGATTCAAAATTATGCATAGTGTCTAAGTTGTGTAGAAAATCTCAGTTCACACCCTCCTCAACCAATTTAGTATATTGATGAATCAAATAAAAATACCGAGTCTCCTCATCACTACCATCATAATCCAACCACGAGGTATCTCGAAGCTCCTGAATAGATCTGGAAGTTGGGTACAAGGTGACCTTTTTCCTAGCATCCTTAAGGTAAATATATATGTCACCTGAGTGACATCCTATATAGGCATCTGTTGTGGCAAGCCATGGTCATCCCAAGATCAAAGGGTGGCCCCAATAGGATTCTTTGGTTGTAACACAACAAAATATGTGGGGTACTCCCATGAATTGATTGAGACAACTACATCATCTAACACACCCTCCGGCTTGATTTTAGATCTATCAACAAGTTCAAGCACATTGGGGCTAGGACGAATGTGAGCCAACCAAAGTTGTTCCATGGTTTCCCTAGTCATAACATTGATAGTTGCTCCAAGATCTATTAACACACTGGGAACAAGGATATCACCTATCTGAACAGAGACCACTATGTTTCTAGGATCAATATATTTCCCCATTTGAGCACATCCTCTCATCAACTCAGCGCTCTTTCAACAAACTGGATAATGTGAGGTTCAACTCTCTTCCTCCCTGGATTTTTAATACAAAGTTCCTTAACAATCTTAGTACATATAGGAATCTCTTTTATAGCCTGCATCAGAGGGACCTTTATACAAAGTTTCCTCAACTCGAAAGCCAGGTTATACTCAGGAGTAGGGTCAACTTTATCTATAACTAGTGTCTCTGGAAAGGGACTTTGGTTTGAAGAAGAAGGTAAAGGTTCTGAGTGTGTGGGAACATGCTAAACAATGACATCATTGTTTGAAATATTAGGAGCTTCCTCCTTGATTTTCTCCTCAATAATCATCGTAGGTTTTTTTTTTTTTAGAGTTTATTACCCTTCTCGATCTGAGATGGAGGTCATTGACCCCAACTGGAATAGTCTGATAAATAGGGAAAGGGAGAAGTATTATAGAATGAATCATTTTCACCATTTTATTATTGGGGTTAGGCATTGGTTGTGCAGGCAATTGAGGTGGTCAGAAATGTGGTGGTAATGGCAATGGTGGCATAGATTGAGTCTGTTGAGGCAATGCTGGTGGTAATGTGGGTTGTGCCATAGGATAAGGTGCATATGACATAGGATATGACTATGTAGGCATGATATAGGAATAATGAGAATGTGGTGGTCCCCTCCATCCCTGTTGCTAAGGAGGAGGAGACTTCCCATACTGAGAATAATACCCACGTTGCCAAGACTGAGGGTAGTTCGTGTTTTGATAGGAATAATGTGGTGCATTATAACTAGAAAAATATGGTGCAGGTTCATAAATCATACATGTACTTACCTGTGGCTATGATTTCCATGCTCCCATAGCGTGCAATGGCTCAGGTCCTGAATGCTTTCCTTCAAATGTTGCTTTTAATCTTGGTATGGATGGGCATTCTTTGGTAGGATGTTTCCTTGCTCATATTACAAAACTATTAGCACTTTTAACATTTGTAGGACATTCACGTAAAAGATGTTTTTTTAGACATTTTGGACAATAATGGATAATTTTTCTTTCTCTTCTACTAATTTCTGCTGAAATTTTAAAGAATTTATCTGTTTACTAACAATATACATAATTTCAGTTTTTGTATTATCCATTTTATTTTCCAAACCAATGATTATGGCATCTGTAGATCCAAATATGTTATTTCTAGAATTTCTCTTGAATCCCTTACTAAATATAGATTGGTTTCATGAGAACTTCCTGCGCAGGTCACAAATTTGATCATTTTTTTTTAGTAATATCTCCATGTCCTAACAAAAATAATTTCTAGAATCATTTGTAAGCCCTCGCAGAAACAAGGATCTAATAGTGCTTATATCAAATTTTTGTTTCGACCTTTGAAGGATATATTAGAACCTCTCCAAATAATATTCTAAGGTATCATCTTCCCCTTACGCAATAATAGAAATCTCATCCTGCATTTCTCTTTCCTTGCAATATTCCAAATATTTATTTAAGAACACCCTCTTCATTTTTCCCAAGAGGCTATAATATTTCCCCCCAGCCCCATGAACCAGTATAAAGTTGAATCCTTGAGAGTTACAAGGAAATTTTTTAGCTTCTCGGCATCCAAAGCATAATTATAACTCCTACAGAGTATATCAAATTCAAAAATAAAGGAATCATGGTCTTCATGCACTTTACCATGAAAATGCGGAAGAAAATATGGTGGGATGTTCTTCATTTGAATCACTGCATGTGGATCCACAATTAGAAACCCAAAAGTAGACTGCTCCTCCGTAGGTTAGTTCTCACTCATCCCTTCAACATGCACATCTTCATTATCTGCCCTTTTTTTTCCTTTAAACAAACCACTTCCCATAGATTGTGAGGGTTGACTGTGGTTCAGGTTTATCTTTTTAGTTCAAATAGTCTCCTTCTTCCCTTCTAATGGTTGTGAGATTCTTGAACTATTGTCCCTATAGTCTAGATGAATGGTTCCTACGTAATGGGTTTGTGTCTACTTGGAATTCCCGCCTGCAACAAAAGGCCCAGCGTGAGAAAAATTGTCTGATTTATCAATATTTCCTTTGCACTTCTTGGGCTTCGGACCCTTATCTCTCCTAGTCATACATTTAAAAAAAAAAAAAAAAAATATATATATATATATATATATATATATATATATATATAATATATATAATATATATATAGTATTAGAACAAATCAAATTAAATGTTACACTAGTTAAAAAATATTTCTACATCACACAAATAAATTCCAACGAAATTCCTTCAAGCAATAGAAGCACATTGCACTTTGAAAAAATAAAGCAGACTTACCTCTACTACGGAAAAAAAAGAAAAACAGAGTTTTACCATAATTCTCTTCAACGCCTCCTCGGCAAGGGCACCAAAATGTTGGGTTTGTGAGGTTGGTCTTCAAAGGTTCAACTAGTTCAATCCCTAACTCCTTATACCCTAACCTCGTTGGGGACATGCAAATAAAAACAAATAAAGAGAAGAATGTTATTATACCACTAATCCAGACTTATGCAAGAACCCAACAAAACATAAATGTACACATAAACACAGAGATGAAGCACAAATAAAACTTCATTTCATCAATATCAAAGAACTGAAATATGCTTACATACAAAAATGGAAATAAACTAGCTTGGGCGAGGGTAGCTTATCTATGAGAAGAGATGTGGCAGCTACATGTCTCTGAAGTGTGTTACAATGAGGCTCAAGTGCCTTTTTATTATTGAACAACAAGGGAAAACCCTAAACAACCAAAACCCTAACCCCATGAGATGGAACATCAAGAATTTGCGGACCTCGTTCGGGTTAGTTGGGCAACCAACTTCCTAGAGTCATAACTTGGTCATATTATCTATGTTTGGTGCATACGATACCTTCGTTGGAAATATATATTCGAGTACTACAATATATTTTACAAGCATGTTGTGGACCTCATTACTACAATATTTTTTACAAGCATGTTGTGGACCTCATAAAAATGTTGTTTAGGAGGTAAAAATTGCTCTGAAAGTTCAGGACCCGAAAAACTGCTAAAAATAGTAAATGATGCTATAAACAAGGAAACTGATGAAACTAATTGAAGGTCTAGGTGGAATAGGTGAGTGGTCACCAATATCCACCTGGATCAGTACTAGATTTAAACACATAAAACTACTATATATAATATTTATATAGAAAAATGTTATAATGCAAATATGAATATTTTGACAAATTAAGTTATTAAAATGTAAAATGAAATTTTACAATTTCCATTTGTACATAAGTTATAAGTTATTGTTCAACATAATTTATAAGTTATTGTACATAAGTTATAAGTTATAAGTTACCTAAAGTTATTGCTTATCATAAATTAAGGAAATCTTCCAAGGATTTATATGTAATTAAGCATTTTTACCAAGAATTACTAAGCATTTTTACCAAGAGTTATTACCCACCATTACTTATGCATTTCTTATCACAAAAATAGATAAAAGTAAAAATTGAATGGTTCTTTCACTTCACATCTATTTTAAAATTAAAATTACACATATAAAGTACAAATAGGATAAACAAATAATTATTGATTATTAATTATTTATGAATTTATATAATTAAAGTTAAAAATGATGATTCACACTTATCAATATCTATGATTGAACATTATATAAATGATTACTATGATACTATTATTATGTTATAATTATTTATGATATTAGATTCAATATATATTAGATATCTTTAAAATCCATTCATTGAAGAACAATGAATGTGAAATTGTCTTAATTCAGTATTACTTCTTGCTTTTCATCTCATGAAATGGAAGTGTGACTAGTAACTCTTGCAATGAGCTTCTACTTTATTTTTTGTTAAAAAATTACCAAATTGAAACAACTACCAATATTTTCTAATTAAAAAGAAATCACTAAGAATACAATAATTCAATCTAACTATGGAATCTAATTATGGTGGGGACAATCCAACCTAAAATAGGTAAGTTTACTTTCATTTACAAAATGAGCAAGTCCAAGAGGGGATTGTTGTAGATTGTACCAAACAAAGATATAAAGGTATTTTATTAAATTATTAGATTGAAATAACTATTAATATCATTCTATTGTGTTTAATTGATAGATCTCAACTTCCCATCTATCAAGCATGGAAAGGAATCAAGTAATTGGAAGTGCAAACATATTTTTGAGTATAAAATTTGAGGAAAGTTAAGGAATCAAGTATTTGGAGGTGCAAATATCTATTTGAGTATAAAATTTGAGGAAAATTTTGCTCCTCAAGATATCTAGGTTGCAAGAGCATATTGACAAAACTTGAGGTGTAATATACAACCTAATATGGAAAATATATGTAATGAGTGTGAACATTTTAATGTCAACTCAATAAGAATTTAGGATAGGAGAGATGTTCAAGTGTTTGGAAATGAGTGTAAACATTTAAATATCCATTCAATAGAAATTAATTTCAAAGATTATAGACAATTTTAAATATAGAATTTCATATGACTATTCTTTATATCATATGAATTAATACAGACAAATAAATATGTACTTATCTAAACTAATATATTTACCTATAATTAGTGCCTATCATAATTTAGGCAAGTCTTTCCATCAAAATTGGTAGGAGTTGTATGTAATTAAGCATACTTACCAAGTGTTACTACCCATCATTATTTATGAATTTCTTAACACAAAAATAGATAGAAGTAACAATTTGACAGTTACTTCACTTAACATCTATTTTAACAATAAAAAAATCATATATAAAATACATATGGAATAAAATAACAATTATTAACTATTTACTAATTTATATAATTAAGTACAAAGAAATTATCATTCACACTTATATTACATTATATAATTATTATTTTAGAACTATTATCATATTATAATCATTTATGATATTATGAAAATAAATTTAATATAAGCAAGATATCTTATATGATGTTAAGTTAGATATTTTACATTCTATTAAGTTAAATAAGTGAGATAATATTGTTGTATGTCTTGGAGAAGAAGCTGATTCTTTAGTCATGGAATTCATGAAGAGTTTGTGAGGAATGAACTTCAAAATGATAGAAAAAGATGTGAAGTTGTTATATTAATATTATTAGGTTAAATAATGTGAATTAACTTTAATATAGTATTAGGTTTAATGTATATTAATGCATTAGGTATGAGAGATTTAATATAATATAATATAATTATTTTCAAAAGGATATAATCCTCTCTTTCAGCCTGAGGGTTAGAGTGAGGGTTAATGCATAGGCACAAAGTCATTACATCAATAGTTATCATCATCATATCACTCACAAGGAATCAAATCTAGGGGAGATAACATCCATTCTTCTCAACCATCCATGTTAACCCCAATTGACAATAATATAATGTAATATTATAATACAAAATATTAACATTACAATATCATATTATATTAGACATACTACTATAACATTAAAATGTTTAACATATATTATAATTTCTAAAACTAAAGTATTATTTAATATTTAGCATCATATTATACAATATTATGTTTGACATCATATGATGTTATATAATATTGAACATTATTACCATAGAGAAAGAGGAATTAAGGCTTTTACAGGAGTTAAAATAGGTTAGATTTAAAAATCCATTAAAGTCTCAAAGCAAATAAAAAACAAGATATAAAAAATTATTGAAATTTCACTAAATTAAGGGGTAAAGGCATGTGTAAGTTCCTAATTCGAGTTTAGATTACTTTGGCATTAATATTTTGTTTTTTAATTGAAAAATATGCATTGATTTTAATGTCAATGTTGATTTA
This sequence comes from Pinus taeda, assembly GCA_000404065.3. Taxonomy (NCBI): domain Eukaryota; kingdom Viridiplantae; phylum Streptophyta; class Pinopsida; order Pinales; family Pinaceae; genus Pinus; species Pinus taeda. The sequence continues at coordinate 84,147 of APFE031445733.1, forward strand.
TAATATTATTTTATTAATTACACTTGATGCATTGATTTTAGATAGATCGTTTGTACTGGATGCATTGATTTCAATGCATATGTTAGTTTCTCATATGATGTAACTAGATCGCGATATGCATTGCTTTGAAAGTATTTAGATTAATAGTGTGCATTAATTTAAGTGTATGCACAATGTAATTATTAATGAAATGCATTAATTTTTGTGTTACAATGACCATCAACCTATATCCATATTAAATAGAAATGAATAATAAAGAGGCTAGATCCATCTTAATCATTAGTCTAGATATATCTAAAGTAGAAATGAATGACAAAGAGCAAGTCGACAGATAAAGACACAAGAAATGAAAACTAAGGATGCACTAATTTTAATATAGTTGTTAATTTGTGATCTAATGTGAATAAATGAATGATGTGCACTATTTTCAAAGTAATTAAATTAATAGTGTGCATTCATTTCAATGTATGTACAAAGTAATTATTGACAGTCAACATTGATTTTTGTGTTACAGTAATCATCAACCTAGATCCATATTAAATAGAAATGAATAACAAAGGGCCTAGATCCATCTTAAATAGAAATAAATAGAAAATGACAAGTCAATAGAGAAAGGTATAAGAAATGACAATTACTAAGGGGTCTCAACAAGAAAGGGAGAAACAATGAGTATATCTCAAAAGTTAGTTATAACAAATGACAATTAAGCAACGATGAGAACAAAGAAAGGAAAAAATTGAACAACAAAAATCATATCCAAGAGAATATCAAAGAGCATATCGACAAAGAAGCGCACAATAAATGATGATTGAATAGTGTTAAGAGTAAAGAACATAAGAAAATGCACAATGAAAAGGATATCGACAAAGAAAACAACATTCGACCAACTCATGCATAGTACAAGATGCAAAAGAAAACCATATGAAAAAAGAGGTATGAAAGATATTTGTGCCCAAAATCAACTTGTAACTCTCACTGATATGAATATTACACATCGAAAATTTCGTGATAGGATTTATCGATTAGCGCAAGTTCAAATATGTCATTTGTGTGAGTGATATGTTGGAATTCAGGGGTTTAATATAAATATAGACCTAATGTGTATGAGATGTATAAGAGCAAGAACTCATCATATTAATCTTAGATATTTAACATATTTAAAATTATTATATTAATATATAATTAGAAAAATTTTGTGTGGTTGTGCATAACTAAAACCAGCCTAGGTCCATCTTAACTCCAAATCTATGAAGCATCAAGAAGGATCAAATCTCTCAAGCTACAAACCTTTCCTCAAGTTTTGCACCTCAAGAAATTTGATCAATCTCAGTGCTTGATGGATCTAGATTAGTAGCTTCAAAATTATAGGAAATTAAATGACATTAAAAGCATTTTAAGGATTTAAAAAAAAAAATCTTAATATATTTAATCCTCCTTGATACTTAATAAATTCCAATTAAAATGGATCTTTAATAAAATAATAATAACAAATTATAATTTTGCTAATGTTTATTAAAAATTTAACCGATTTTCATCTACACTAAGGAAATATCATTAAGATATATTGACTAAGTGCTTGTAATTCTGCGAAACAAATTAACTCACTCCCTCTCTTTTTCTATGTATAAACTTTTATTGTTTTACTTACTAATGCTTTACCATTTAATGGGAGGGTTTAACATAACTTAGTTGTTAACTAACCATAGAGACAATCGTCATTTGATGCTATCTACAAAATTGAGCTAATTCATTACTATTATTGGAGGAAAACAATGTCACTCTCTCATGGTCCATAAGGGGCAGGTTTTCACTAATGTTAGTGATGATGATCCATAAGGAGGATAGGCTTTCCCTTTTACTAGAGATAATGGCCCATAAAGAAATAAGCTTTCACTTTTACGAGATGCTTCTTAATCTTAAAAAATTAACCTATTTCCTTAAATGAAAAAAGAGATACATTTTGCCATGTACCAGTTTACACACTAATACTAAATACTTCTTAATCTTAAACAATTAACCTATTTCCTTAAATGAAAAACCAAATGCATTTTGCCCTTTTACCATTTTACACACTAATGTTTTGCCATTCACATTGTTACATCATTTTGGCTATTTTAAGATCAACCTTTTTTTCCAATCTTAACATAAATACTGTTATGTTATGCGATAAAAAAAATTCTCACATTTTGAATAAAAACTTATGAGTAGTTAAGTCCAAAACACATGCAACAGGACGGTAGCTGGGAGAGCATTACTACTGAAAATTTGTTTTCCAATTATGGCATGTCGGAAGATGTTTGTATTATGGTATGTCGGAAGATGTTTGTACTATGAACTCTTTTGTAATTATATTTGAAATTAAATTTACTGTGAATTTCGGTGAGTTTCATGCGTTGTATTTTCCAATTTTATTAGCAGACTTTTTGATCCAATAAATGTTTTATAATCAGTAAATTTAACAGTTACATTTTCTTGGTGGAAATTCACTGAGTGGTGCAGATCCCACAACGCAAATGTGAGGAAATTCACTGACTGGTGCAGATCCCACAACCAAAATGTGAGTAATTAGTAAGCATGGAGTTTCGTTGGAAACCCCAGCTTTGTTAGGTTAAAATTAAATTAACTGTGGTTCACCTTCTGCCCCATAAAGGCTCAAGACAATAGCTCCTACAATTGACTTCAGCGTCTCTACATCCAAATCACCACTGCCATTGCCACTGGAAGGAAGTGATGAAGTTGTTTGCTCTGATTTTCCACTTACTACAAAATGTTCCATAAGTTCAGGACTACCAAGTAAATCATCCAGCTTCAGTGGCACCATCCCACTATTTTCATTGCCACCGAGTAATTCTGAAGTAATCAGCATTTTGAAGTGGGCATCACCTATCAGCTTCAGAAGATACTCTGTCTCTGTATCTATTGTTGCCAATGGAAATGACAACCTCACCAGCTTCTTTTTCATACTCTCGGATGCAGATTCTTCCATATTGGCTATTGCTTGTTTAAACAAAAACAAGCTGGTTTCCCATCCTTGTAGACAATTTAGTGAACACAATTCAGTTGATTTCATTGGCTTCGCTGGTCTCAAGATGCTTTTCGTGCCCCCAGAGCTACATCCATAGAATCCTCTGGCTGGTTCTGATGGAAACAAGCTTTCATTCATTTTAGGAAAAATAGATGATAGGAAATGTTCATCCTCTACTAACAGTCGCAAGTTTTTGGACTGGAGCATGTAATTTACTGCATCATCATCAAAACCTAAAATACACCCTAACTTAACCACCTCACATAAACCTGCAACAAGATCAGGATGCTGGGGCAACAAGCCAGTGGAAATCGCCTCTGCAAAATCAGTTGCTAAGGACATAGTTTCCTTTTGATTGTGTGGATCAGACTTTTTGATCAAAATTCGCTTCTGACACTTTTCCCATCTCACCAGACTGGTTGTTCTTCCTTTAAACTTATCTTCGACACCATTTTCTGTTGGTACTGAAAGTGAGTATTCAACTGTAAATGGTTCAGTAGCTTCATAGATAGTAGACTCAACAAGAGTACTCACACTTTGACGCCTTATATCAGGTGGCAATTTGGAGAAAGGGTGTGCAAGATATGCTAAAATAACTCTGTATAGTCCTACTCCGACCATCCCCTTTCCTGCAGGAATCTTTTGCAAAGAGATGTCATTTGAAACAGAGATGTCAACCTTTTGTGTTGCTTGGGATATGTTCCGAGCTCCAAGATGGATATAAATTGAGAACAATGAGTCCAATGGTATCTTGGGATCAGAAGGGTTAGGATGCCATGCAAATTTTGGGCTTGGAGAAAATCCCATGAACAACTCTTTCAACTTCAAGTCATCAGGAATGAAGGTTTCATTTGGGGCACTTAGTTGGATATCTCCAGAGCTTGTGTAAGCTGGCAATTTAAGATGTCCTCTTTCAAGACGTCGCTTTATTTTATCAGATAATTTGGTCCAGTGTTTTAAAATTTTTCTCCAAACTAAGCAGCATTCTGTTGCAGAAACTTGATGATCACTGGATACCCAATCTAGCCACAGACTGCAATAATGCCCAATTTTGGGATAAAGAGACACACCAAGAGAATCAGAAAAGAAAGGAAGTAATTCCTCTTCATAGAAGTTGTCCAGGATTTCTAATCTACGGTGAAAAAGACCATCTTCATCATGAACTAGACACTGCTTTGAATCCTTCCATTCACCCCCAAGTCCACCATCAAGCGGAATCCTTATTTTAACAGAGCTACTATCGACAGGCTTCCATTCAAAGTTATGAAGATATTCGTAAAGTCTGGTTATGACTGGCAATTCCGTGTGCATTTGGATATGTTTGGCGATAACATCACATCCTTTTCCAAACTCAACCACCACTCCCATCTGTTGGAAGGCCCGCTTGAAATCATCAATGGGTTTGCCGTAGAATGAAATATCAATGAAGGGAAGGTCGTTTAACTGAAAACCAGCAGATTGCCATTCAGAATTGAATAAAAAAGACAGGCTAGGAGATTGGTACCCCCAATGTGTTTTTAGCCATTTTCCTTCAGTTATGCTCCTTTTGAACTCTTCAGGGAACGTCTCAAGGCAGTTTACTGTCAAATACTCTATCCACTGTAAGAGCAAAATGACTTTCTCTTTATCAAGCGGAGAGGAAAGTCCAGGCAAGGCAAGATCTGGTGGTCTTAGAAATGGAATATCCACTGCTCCAAGCCCATTTCTGATAAATGGCTCGAGATTATCTGCCCCTTCCAGCCCATCAGCACAGCGAGGTGGTTTTAGATAAGCCCTTGATAGGGAAACTATCTCATTCTCAGCCCATGGATTGCTTTCAAATAGCTTTGCCCACTCACTCATGGATGCTGGCACAAGTTTTGCTTTGAAACTATTCACTACATATCCAGAGTCATTAACTACTGGCAAATCTGCAGATAAACTCCGAAAATCTCTCGAGTCAATAAGGTTGTTGGTGTAGGAAAAATACAAAAACTGAGTAACAGTGACAACAAAATTCCCACTCTTTGAAAGCTTAGCTTGCTCTATGAGTTTCTTACTAAAGCTTGCCACAGAAAGCTCAGTGATCTGAGTGAAGTCATTCAACCATCCTAGTAACATTGAAAGTCTTTGAGAATCCAATTTTCTCATGGCCATTTGCGTGCCACCAGGGATGAATTTGAAATTTACCACACGTCCAAATTCCCCGCCCCATCTTCCCAGCCATGAAATATGCCCCATCTCAGAGGAAACATATTGTGTATGGCTATTTGATATATCTGATAAACTAGCCCAATCCATGTTGTCATTATTAACAAACTTAAAAAGAGGAAGCTTTTGGAGAGAAGTTGAAATGCCTTTCTCCCAGTATTGAGCAAGAAAGCACAAAAGTTGCACATATAAATCATCTGATAGACTTGCAACCCAACCAGAGCTGTGAAGAAGGCAATGGTAGTACCACTGGTAAGGCACATATCTCACCCCCAAGAATTGCAGGATGTGTGAAAACTGATCCTCCTCCATGCAGGAATGTACTATAAATACCCTAGTTGACAATAGAAAACTAGGACTCTCTAAGCCACTTTCCGAAGCATTATCTAGTATGTCTCTGAAGGAGGGAAGTATTCTGCGAGCTTGTTTAGGCACACAATAAGCATTACGAGACGCACATAAGATTACTTCTTCTTCCTTCAGCTGGGTCTGAATGGCAACCCTGACTCGTCTTAGCTCCAGACAAGAGGGAATATCAATTGGCAAGTACCTGAAGAAATGTGCTCTGGACATTGGAGGAGCTGATTCCACACTGCGCAAAAGGGAAGAAAAGGCAGAACAAAAAGCTGATGGAATGCAGTTGAGTATTCCTTGGTTCCACTTACTATCAAAAATGATGCTCTCCCTGGAAGTAACAAGTAAGAAATCTGCTTGAATTACAAAGGGAAATCCAGTGACCATTTTTGTGGGGAGGAAAGCATAAATACCAGCAGCCATCTTATTTCCCGATCTATTGAGGCGTTCATCATATGGGAAAGCCAATGTTATTACCCACATGTCCATGTCTTTCCTCTCCTCTATCCTACTCTGCTCCTGCACAGGAAAACACTGCCTCCACATATAATAACTGCATTCATTCCTTGTGTCTTCATTTTCTTGTGCTGAAAGATGCAAAGTGAATGATTGACTGTGTTCATTTTTGGTAGTTTGAAATTCTATTTCTCGGGAAACACAGATTGCATTAACCCTGTTCTGTGCGGAATTCTCGTTATGTTGACGAACAGATAGCTTTCTGATTTTAGACATAAACAAAATTACTTCAGGATGAATACTAGCCAGCTGCTCTTTCACAGCATCAACCTTCTCAGGCCGCAAAGGCAGTATCATAACAGTGTTTGGAAGCTCACAATCAAATAATTCTTGGAGCCTTGGTTCTTCATCTATCCATTCTGGAACGATATATCCAATTCTAGTTCCAGGTGGAGGTATCTCATTAAACCTTATCTTATATCCATTGCTGAATATGTAAGGCTGCTTTGTTATCAAGAAAACACTCTTAAATCCAATCCCTGCAAAATTACAAATCCATAACATATTTTATCAGCCATGACCTGTTAAACCCAAACTCTGCAAATTTACAAATACATGAAATTTTATCTAAACATCATAACATATTTCATCGGCCATGACCTGTTAAACCCAAACTGTGCAAACATAGAAATACATGAAACCTTATCTAAACGATCAGGCCTAGAAGAAGATCCCAATCACCCCAATTCTATTTTGTTTTCACAGCTTATTTCATTTAAAGGGCCATGACCCAAAACTCTTAAACCCAAACTCCGCAATATAGCAAATTTTATCTAATTACTGCAATTTGATTATGTTCTGGTAGCAAAATTTATCTAAACAACCATAACCCAATGCTAGCAAGTTTAGATATATATACAAAAACTGCCAGGCTAGCAAACGCTCCCAATCCCCCAAATCTCTTTTTTCACAGATAAATATGTGGAATATAGCCGCCCTTTATATCAAAGTTCATCCCTTGATTTGCGATAATTGATTTGTGGTAATTGAACCAGAAAGATCACAATCATTCTTCCCCACAACCCAAGATAAACCCAATTGACGCCAATCACCCAGCTTTATTATGTTTTCATTACACATTTGTTTTAAGCGGCCATGACCCAAAGCTCTTAACTCCATCACTGCAAATTTAGAGATATATAAAAAGGTTTATTTAAAAGTCGTGGTGAAAAAGGGTCCCATTCACCCCAAATTCTATTTTATTTTCTGAGTACAAGTTTAGAGAAATGATTACCTTTCTCGCCAATGTATTTTCCTTGTCTTTTGCCCTTCTTGGTGGATCGTCCAACGCTGCAGAGAGATTCTATGTTGCGCCTGGTGAAGCCTAATTCATTGTTAAACACCAACAATGTAACAGAGGCACCCACACCTGTGACATCTCTGGTTGTAATCATGAATTCCAAGGAAGGTTCCACATTTGGGTCATAATCATTGTCCTCTGCATTCTGAGAGATCACAACCCACACTAACTATCTAGTATTTACCATTAGCCATAGCTATAGCCATAGCCAATCAAATTTCAAAGTACTATTTCCTATAACCATGGGCATACAAACAAGCCATGGCTATACCATATCTATGCAGATAGAAAGAGGAACTTGATTGAAATTCAAAGAGAGAAGAAATTGAACCTGAATAAGTTCCATGAGGAAGTGGACGTCCTTTGTGTAGAGTTCAGTAGATAAATGTTTCACAGCATGATGTAAATCTTCTATGAGTGGATTTTCCTCCCTGCCAATTGAAAATTTGTGCATTCTAATTTCTTCAATGTGGTCTCTGGGCGTTGCCATATTGATTGACAATGGAGGTGAAAAAAAAATCCTGATTATGATACTCAAAAGAGGTATTCCCCCAAGTAAAATTGCAGAGTCAATAACTTTTCGAGGAGGTCGAGGAAATGGAATGGTTTGATAAAACTAGACATCCAATTATGTTACCGCCTTCATTTAGCTTCAGTCTTAATCGAATCAAACTTTAATTCGATAGATCACTTTTCGCTTGGGTTGTAATATGATCTTTTTCCGATTCCTTCCTTTAGCTTCGAGGCGACGTAGAGCACAGGGTTAGCTTTTGTGAGTGTCAAGTTATATGAAATAAATTTCCATGAGTTTTTGTCAGAAAGATTTCCTGGAGTTATAAATCATTTTTGTTGGAATTTTTTTTACAATCAGTTAAAATAAAACAGGGAAGTAACTTCTACAGGGAAAAAAATATTAATTCAATAATTATAAAAAATTACAAATAATGATATCTGATTTTTGTATTCTAATTTTTATGATTTATAATGAATTAAACAAAGTCTTTTTATAAAATTATATAGGAGAAATCCTAGCCGACCAGTTTTAAACCAACAAGTATGATTAATCATCAAAATCAAATATTAAAAAAAAATTAGAAAAATATATATTTTTTTATAAAAAATTTAGACAAAATGAAATGAAGATTTCAGATTTATGATTATGCACATATGTACTATTAATATATATTGATACTTATTTAAAATAAAATAAGATATATATATGATTTCATAAAAATAAGATAAATTGAAAATTTATAAATGTTATTATAAATTAGTTTTTTTCTAAATTTACAAGAATATATGAGATATATTTATATCAATTATAAAACATATATACATATAAAAAAATATGTATAGAGTTTTTTTATAAATGGTTTCAAGTACAGTCAACAAAGATGATTACTTACTATTTTATTAATATGAGAGATCAAATCTAATCATCAATGTGTATTATGGATTGCCTTCTCTAAGCTACATTGTGGATTGGTAAATTGTCATTGAGGTGTCATGGTGTGTTGTCCATGGAGTCGGAAGTTGAAGTATTGGTGCATTGAATGATGTAAGATTATTATTCCACATTCACTATGGGATTTTCATTGTTGTTGGAGTGATTGATGAGTGATCTCATGATTTGTGGCGGTTTCTCAATGTTCACATTACAAGCATGTATGGTAGAGAGAGAAAATGTGCAGAGAGAAAAGGAGTACCTAGAACACCCTTGTAGATTCATGTCATCTATTCATATACAATCCTCAACATTCTTAGAAATTATTTAAAGCATGCAGAGTGGTGATTACCAAAAGTGGCTTCAATGATTTTAGGGTCATCAACCCCTCCACCTAATTGATGGTAAAGAGGAACCATGGGAGTATGAAGAGGAAGGTAATGAGCTATTTAAGTTTTAACATGATTGGATGTATAGAGAATGAATGTCATTAGTGATTGAGACACACATGTGGCAACAACTAAAGAAGGGATCCACCATTAAATGTCATCACTGATTGGTAATGAGGTTATTGAGGAAATTAATGATATAGAGGCCAAAAAAGAAAAGAGAGAAGAACTTATTACTTTAGGGGCATTATTCACTCATGGAGAAGAAGATAAGATAAAGAAGAAAATTTTCCATCCAGAAAAAGAAAAAAAAATTAAAAAAAATTACTTTTGTGTTTTTTTCATTTCATTAATCTCATAAATTCATTATAACTTATGCAACACCAAAACCAACTTACATATTAATTTATTATTTAAAAATTATTAACTACATTTAAAAAACTTATATATAATTAAACACTCGTCTTATATTAACAAAAATATATTAATATCAACAAAAGTTCATACTCATTATATAAACTTTAAATAAGTCTAACATCACAAGGAATTCACACGAGGTGTGTCCATTAACTGACATACTAGCACAAAAATATATATATATATAACATTTTATTATATATATATTATATATATATAACATTATTCTCCTACAAAGACTTGCATAAAGTCTTGACATTTATTGGAAGCACTCCATAACAAATAAATCAACCTAGGTAGTAATGAACCCCTTTGTGCGAAAAGTATACGTAGTGACCCTAATTGCATCGAAAAGTACAATGGTTTCATGGCATTATCTAACAAATGAGAAAAGTTCGTCACACGCAATTAAATACTTAGTTCTTTAATGTAAAGAGATTATTATATTTTTTTGAATAAAAAGAAAGATTATATAATTTTCATGAATATTTTTATGTTGATTAATGATTTCACACATTTAATTGGTATGAGTAAAGTTAATAATTGGCTTTGTTTTATACTTATTGAATATGGAAATCAGCAATTCACATAAATTTAGGGGCATTCTTGTTATACCATGTTTTGTTATATTTCTTGTTCACTTCTTGTACCATATCTCGTAGTGCCAAAACATTGACTACTGTGCACCATATCCATCATGATAGATAGACCAAAACTTTCGTGAAGAATCAAAGGAAAACTGCCTTGAATCCATTTTAGAGAAGGCTGCCTAAAAACCTAATTGTTGGCATCAACGCATTTTTCTCTAGTGCCTTTCGATGTTGATGGCAGGTTGCTCAGTTATACACTCGCGTTGAACCTTTGCTGGTAGGTTTTCCCAAACTAGAGGAGAACTTCGCTCACTAAAACCTTCGGGAACAATGACTTGGATATTGGTTGGTTGTTGATATGGTCGAGCTCTCCCATTTGAGCCTTTTGATCTTATCATCATGGGCTTTCCCCTTGAGATGTGGACCTCCCTCCCTCTTTTGTGGATCCCTAACTCCCTCTCCTTTCCATCCCCAAATGGTTGGTCATTAATTGTTTCATCCCTATGTTGAGATTATGCTTACATGCTACCCAATATAGCTTGGAGAATGAGTGCTTGAAGAGTGTTTGCTTGGACTTGGACATCCACCAAATGGAGGTCTCCAACATCAAGGCATAGGTTGTATGTTTCCCTTTTTAGTTTCTTAATATATACATATGATGTTCACTCTCCATAATTGTGTAAATGTTTATTCTATTAGCTTAATGTTTCTTGATCTGTTAAGTAGTTTATGTTTGATGTATGCCATATATGCTCTCGTATTTTGCATAGTACTTTGATCTTCCTTGCAGGTATCCGAACATGAAGAACAACTAAGGAGCGAGGCCTGGAGCGAAAGATTCAAAGCCAGATCTAAGGATCGAGCGATTAGCATCAGGATGAGGTAGTTTTCTTCTTCCTTCAGCATTTGTCAAACATAAGCTAGGAAAGTGTATATTAGTTTTTTTAGTTTGTTGCTAGACCCACTCATTGGGCTAGAGGGATCGCCTCTGTCCGCAGAGGGGATTTTCCTTCACAACAAAATGGCAACTCCACTGGGGAAGCTATAACTTGTTCGTGCTCCTTTCTCAACTGGTCTCTTGATCAATTTGACCGACCATCATGTTCTCAGTTAGTTTGGATTGATATAGGTCTGCACAGTCACTGGTTGCTATCTTAGAGTGCTCAATCTAGATGTGCTTGTAAAATTCTTTTTATTTTTTGCCTCATTCCTCACCCAATGCACTTTTTGATTTGACAGTCGCATTGTCAGCACATTTTTTATTAAAATAGTCTTGTTGATCCTTTGTTCAACGCCAGTTTGGCCTTAAAAGCCGTGTTGATCCCTGAGATTGGCAAAAATCTAGGGTTTCTCTGTCAAACCCCAATGCTTCTGAGCCCCTAAGGTCCTGTTTTGTCTTGCATGACTGGATTTTGTTGATGTTTTGATTTATTGCCTCATTTTATTAGCAAATTCTTACTCCTTTGAACTTTCAATAGTTTGAGTGCAATTGGATTGATTTTAGGGTTTATAGGTCGATTGGTTGTCACTTGTCGCTTGTGAGTGTCTTTGGGTCTTTGGTTTATTGAATGATCAAGTTTGTTCCTCTAGTGAAATCACTTGAAACATTGACTTACATTGGTTTTGGTTTGTCTTGTGCAAATTTGTTTTTCATATGTACTAGGTCATCTTGCATTTGAAATCCATCTTTGTCATTTGTCAAATATAGATTACATTGTTTGGTTTGGAAACTGAACTGAGAATATTTGCTTATCTATTTGAAAGAGAAAGTGAAAGACATTTTCATTAAGTGCTTTTGAATTTGATGTTACTTTGGTTGATTTCTTATTTGTATTAGGAGTATTTGGAATCAAAATCTTCGTTTTTGCTTTAGTTGAAGCTTAGTTGCATGTGAGCATCTGAAAATCAAAGAGAAACATCATATAATTGAAGTGTATCTTAGTGAAGTGAAGGTCATTTTTTCTTTCAATATATTGCAATTCATTAGTGAAAGTGAATTTTATTTTTTCTCTTGCATTTTGCATTTGGAAAAGTTAAGTGGAGGCATATTGTTTGATGCATTAATTGCTTGAAATCTCTTCCCTCGTTAGTATAGAATTCATTGAAATGAAAGGTTTCCTTTTTCTCATATATTTTCATTCTAGGATTTAGGTGACATCGTTTAAGCCCAAAATTGAAACCTAATTCAAGAAAAACTTTAAAATTTAGTGAATTAACCTAAGGATCATTTGGAACTTAATGCAAACATTTAGAGGTCTAGGCTAGAGACATGTTAAGGCGTTTATAAACCTAGCATCTATCGTTAACTTCCTGCATTGTATCCTGGGGGTGAAATCTTGTTCAAGTATGGAAGTATATCAGAGGTTCTCCAGTACTCTAGGGTATATCGGAGGAACTCTAGTATGGCAAGTATGTCAGAATGCTCTCACCAAATGGTTATGCATTAGAAAACGCTAACACCGACTTGTGCTCCCCGTACTGTCAAGTATATATTGGGAGACCCGAGTAGGTTGTTATCCTTTAGCCACATGTAATTGAGTCAACCACCTTATAAATGTGATACACCAAACACGACATTCAGGGAGATCAACCTTCATACATTAAGTCTTTGGTTTTGGTTGAGGTGTATATAATGGTTCATGGATACTTGGTAAAGCCTCTTGCCTAGGTTAACCCTCTTTTATTTTGTTTTGTTAATTTCTAAAATCAATTAATTGACCATGAAACAAAATCCTTCCTGTGGAAATACTCCTTAGTAGATCTTAGGTTGATATGGTAACATTTCTTGAATCTACTAGTCAAGGAAACCCCTCTGATGGGAATCCTAGTCCTTTTACTTCTTTTTGTGCTCCTTATATGGCAACATTGTCCCTTCCTGGATTGACCATTGGTCTGTCAGTTTGGTTATTTTTGGCCTTGGTGATTCCGAGTGTCCAAACTACTCTTCAACCAAGTTCTCCTCCACCTGAACAACATCAACCTCATGTTGATCCTAAAGTTGACCCCTTTCCTTCTTCGCCTGTTTCTTCACCATGTTCTTCCTCTTTGCCTGGTGAAAGTCTAGGATTCTAGTAACCAAGAGGCTGAAGAAGAAGAAAAATAAGCAAGGGGAAACCAAATATCCACTGCTATGGATGCAACAGATGTAGAAAAATCTTCCAATCAGCCCCAAAAAGTGAAATTCCCTTGCATGTTATGTAAGGGTGACCACCTTCTTCGAAATTGTCCAGGTATTCCCAAGGTCTTAGAAGTGTGGTCCACATATTCACATCAACCTTTGTCATCAGCTTTTGGCAATCATGTTGGTGATAAAACTTCAACTAGTAATAATAAGGTCCATGGGAAAAAGGGAAAAGTCAAATTTCCCTGTAAGTTGTGTGAAGGTAATCATCCCATTCACCTTTTTCCTCTTCTAGATGAGGCTTCCAAAGAGTTGGAAAACCTCACTGCTTCTTAGCCTCATCTTCCGATTGGTTATCGAAAGCTTTCCCCCAATCCTCCACTAGTTGACCTAGTGATTGATCAAAAGTCATCTTTGGTCAACCCCGCTCTCTCCGAAAGTGTGTCTCACGAGTCCATTCTCAACCAACCATTGGTTGAGAAAATGGTAGACTTAACTCCACCTTCAGTTAACCATACCTTTCCGTATAGAGTGAACCTCATACTACTTAGGTTCTTCTGTTTTCTTCAGTTTCAAACGAACTGGAGGGAGATGCTCTTGTTCTCAAGGTGCACGAGAGCATTTCTCCTACTCCAATAGATCAAGAGAGAAGCTCTCTCGTTCCTATGACACCCCCTCCAAGTGGTTTGGTCACTTATTTTGGTTGGAGTCGAGTGGAAAGATATCACCTTCTGTCTTATGTGCCTTTCCATATTACAGTATAGGCTTACAATATGGTCATACCTAGCATAGTCATAGATGAGGGCGCATATGTTAGCATTCTATCCTCAACTGCTTGGCAAGCTTTAGGTTCTCCTCAGCTTATCCCCATCACCCAGAATCAATTAGCTTTTAACAGAGGAACCAGTCAACCATTAGGGATCCTTCCTAAGTTACCTATTACTTTGGGAGGAAAGATTGTCTATATAGACGTGATGGTTGTCCAAGGTCAGTTGGATTTTAATCTACTCCTGGTCGTGACTATGTTTACGTCATGGGAGATCTTGTCTCTTCCCTATTTTGATTGATGTGTTTCTTGCATGAAGGAAGCATTGTGATCATTGATCAACTTACATTCATTGGTCCTGAATCAACTCCCAATAAACCATCATCCCTAAATGGTTCTTATATCCAAGTGGTATCACCGTTGCCACAAGTTAATTACGTGGCTACATGTTCCATGCCCACATCTACTGATGATCTAGTAGGTGATGTAGTACACCATATACTAGGGGCATTCGAGCCCGATTTTTCCATTGGATCCCTAGACATCTATTCCTTCCATAGCATTGGTCTCCCATCTGATGAGAACTTCGTGGAAGCCATGGTCTCTTATAGTCCATGATCAAGGTCACGAGGATAGTTCTTTTACTATGTCAACCTCATTAAAAAATGAAATAGGTCCCCTTGAGGATAGTTCTTTTACTATGTCAACCTCATTAAAAAATGAAATAGGTGCTATGAGGATAGTTATTTTACTATGTCAACCTCATTAAAAAATGAAACAAGATGTCACGAGCATGGTTCTTTTCCTGTGTCAAGCTCATTAAAAAATGAAACAAAACCCCTTCAAATTCGAGTCTTTGATTAGATCTCGTAAAATCCCAGCCACGTCTTTCACTTGATCTTGTAAGTGAACCTTCATTCCATCTACCTGTTAGGAACCAATAGTATACTTAGGTGAATGAAATGAAGCTTAGGGGTCATGTACCTCGAATTGAGTCATTGTGCTGGGGGCATGCAAATTCATTTTAAGCATAGTTTATCTTTGTTTCAAGCTTGTGTAGAAATGAAACCAAATCCAAGCATAGTTTATTTCCATTTCAAGCTTGTGTAAAAATGAAACCAAATCCAAGCATAGTTTTTTCTCATGTTTCAAGCTTGTGAAAAAATGAAACCATCTTCAAGTATACTCAAGCATAGTTTCTCATGTTTCAAGCTTGTGTAAAAATGAAACTATTCCCACTTTACCTCTTTTGATTTCCATATTTATCATCTTGTTTTGCTGGATGAGCCTTGGTTTTTTCATTCCATGGTCACCATATCTTTGGTTGATCATATGCTTTCACTTTGTTGTTTTACCCTTGCCTGGGGAACCTCTGCAATGAGTGGTCTTATTAGCCAGCCTCTTGACCCTTACATGTTTTGAGCAGATCCATCATCACCAGAAACAGTTGTTATCCTTTTATACCACTCGTTCCTCTAGGACGAGTCATCTTTCAACTCTTTTTTGACTCTTGAAATATGAAAAGGTTTTCGAGCAATTGTCTTTTCGAACTCATAAAAGTAATTGAAATGACGTCTCCTGAGTATAAGTTTAACCTTTTTCCGGACTAAGATAGACTATTGTATGAAAAAGGAATACCTTAGTCAAACATGGCTAAGAGGTTCTCTTGGATATTGTTTCTACCTTTTCGGGTTTAAGAGACGATTTACAAAAAGGGACCTTTGGAGTTTTCTTTTTTGCTTCTTTTTCAAACTCTCTGAGCATGAGAAATATGGCAAGTTTTAACTCCGTCGAACTCGTAAAACTTAAATGATGTAGGACTTGTCAACATGACAAGTCCGAGTTCCTCCTTCCTAAGGCTCATAAAACTTACTAGGGTGGATTCATCTGAAGGGTGAACTTATATGGAAAGCATATGCTATCCCCTTCAAGCTTGCAATACAAAATATATGGGGTACTCGCCAGAAATGGTGGGGAAAATAGTGAGAGAGTTCATATTTTGTATCTTGTAAAGGCTTTACGTCTCTCTTGAACATGAAACTCATATATTACTCATGCCAGGGTTTGGGACATCATCACTTGGTCACTTTCCTTCTTGGGTTTGAGGAATCCATTTTTCCTCTCATCTAATCAAACCATTCCATCATCATGACCTCTGATCCTATGTTGAGTCAAATGTTTCCAAGCTCCGGAGTTGTGTCGCCGATATGTTCAAGAGAAACCCTATCTGCACTTCTTTACTGTCTTTACACTGTCTGAATTTCTTCCACAGTCGTGGATCACACTTATCTACTCTACTACTTCCTTTTGTTTCGTGTCAATGATGTGGGATTCATTATGGCCCTCCTTCATCAGATTACTTCCTGTCAACTTTAGCTCATTATCCAGGAAATATGATCTAGAAACTCCTTTCCAGTACCTTAAATCTTGCATGCCTTAATGGCAAGTTCTTTTCATTTGATGATAGGTTTACATCATTGACCTTTGATCGAATGATTCAACGGGTGTTTGAATTCAGTTTCACTAATCATAGTCGTGGAATGTGTTGATTGTACCTTGAGAGCCATTGTCATCATTGGTGGTTTCTCTCATGCCTATTAACAATTTACATCATTCGTTGGTAATCAAGTGGTTTTCTATCATGTTTGACTCCAACACATCTATTCACATGTTAGAATTTGCAAATTAATACGTTCGAGACAGAGCACAAGACCCTAGATTTTGTCTGATAAAATCTAGGTTGCATGGAGTTATGAGTCATTCATGATTGTATACATGTTTCCTCTGGATGGATGGTTGCAACCATACCATGGATCCATATTCATGATCCTTTCTATTTGGATGGCTGCGACCATACTAAGGACCTTCGCACATGATCCCTTTTATATGGATGGTTGTGTCCATACTGTAGATTCATGTATTATTAGATGCCTATTCCTGACTCATTAGGCATGATCATCAGAGATATCAGATATGTATATGTATATGTATATGCTTGATTTGCAGGTATCATAATGGTGTTGTTCTCATCCTTGCACTGACTTCTAAATCATCTCAGCCATCACTCCTTGTTCTTCCTCGTGCTTTGGGGGGCATCTATTACACAATATTTTGGCGTATCACCTGTTCATTTCCCATACCATATCCCGAAGTGCCAAAACATTGACTACTGTGTAGCATATCCATTATGATATACAAACGAAAACATCCCAGAAGAATCAAAGGAAAACTGCCCTGAATCCATTCTGGAGAAGGTTGCCTAAAAACCTACTTTTTGGCATCAACACGTTTTGCTCCATTGCTTGCACGTGTTGATGGGAGGTTGCTCAATTATACACTCATGCTACCTGCGTGTGTTTTCATAGGAAAACCTACGTTGAACCTCTTCTGACAAGTTTTCCCAAACTGGAGGAGAAGCTCTGCTCACTAGAACCTTCAGGAACAACGAGTTGGATATTGGTTGTTGTTGATATGGTTGAGCTCTCTCATTTGGGCCTCTTGATCTTATCATCATGGTCTTTCCCCTTAATATGTGGACCTTCCTCCCTCTTTTGTGGATCCCTAACTCCCTCTCCCTTCCTATAAATTCACTCCTTTCCATACCCAAATGGTTGGTCATTGATTGTTGCATCCCTACCTTGAGATTATGCTTACATGCTACCCATCCTAGCTTAGATAAGGAGTGTCTGAATATTCTTTGCTTGGACTTGGATATCCACCAAAGGAGGTCTCCAACATCAAGGCATATGGTGTATGCTTCCCTTTTTAGTTTCTGAATATGTACATCTGATGTTCACTCTCCATAATTATGTAAATGTTTTTGCTATTAGCTTAATGTTCCTTGATTTGTAAGTAGTTTATGTTTGATGTATGCCATATATGTTCTCATATCGTGCATAGTAATTTGATCTTCCTTGCAGGTATTCGGATGTGAAGAAAAACTAAGGAGTGAGGCCTGGAGTGAAAGATTCAAAGCCACCTCTAAGGATCGAGCGATTAGCATCATAACGAGGTTGGTTTCTTCTTGCTTCTGCACTTGTCAAACATAAGCTAGGAAAGTGTATATTATTTTGTTTAGTTTGTTGCTAGATCCAATCATTGGGCTAGAGGGATCGCCTCTGTCTGCAGAGGGGATTTTCCTTCACAAAAATTCCATAAATCCAATTGATATGGAGCAAAGTCAAAAGTTGATTTTGCTTTATGCCCGTTGAATATAGAAATCTACAATCACATAAACTGGAGATATTCTTAGAGACATCCTTATATTTTTTGCATATTTCATGCATCCAAGTAGCATGGAGCAAAGTCAACTGAAAGAGTTGAGTTTGCACCATATTGGTAGAACATAGAAATCTACAATCCACAAAAATTTAGGTTGCAAACATAACTTTACCGCATGCCCATTGAACATATAAATCTACAATTGGCATATATTTAGGGTACAAACATCTTTATGTAGATGCAAATTCCATGAATCCAACTAACATGGAAAAAAGTTGATTAAAAAAGCCAAGGTAGACTCCCAACCATCCCAAACCAATTTAGATCCATCTACATAAGAACCCTCCAAACATTCCTAAGAATTACATATGACTAAACATCAAAATACATCATATACTCCTACAAATCATAAAAATCCATTCAAATTATTTGGTTACCATCTCAACCAATTGAATTATGTAGATTGTAGATTCCATACATCCAATTGACATGGAGCAAAGTCACAATTGATTTTTGACCATGCCCATCAAATATAAAATTCTGCAATCACATAAACTCATGCTATTTTTATAGGCATCCTTATATCTATGACATATTCCAAGTATCCTAGTGGCATGGAGCAAACTCACCTAAAAGTTGATAGTTGACTTTACTCCATGCCCATTGAATATAGAAATTTGAAATCAACATAAATTCAAGATACGGAAACAAATTTTATGCATCCAAGCAAAAAAATTACAAAAGCCAAGGCATAATCCAACTAGCCCATGCGAAGTTAGATTCATCTACATAAAAAAAAAAACCCCTCTAAAATTCCAAGAATTACATATGTCTTAATAGAAAGATACCTATCTACTCCTACGAATCATAGAGATTCCTTCAAGTTCTTGAGTTATTGTCCCAACCAAATCAATTGGCATACATGGTCTTATTAATACCATTATAGAAACATGTGGGGAGTTACTTATCCAGGTGAGTAGCAAATGTAAAAATAAGGATCAAGAGGCATGCATATACAAAGAAGTATAAAGAGATACATATAGACAAAAAGAAACTAGATCTAAACACATTAGAGCGGCCATCTTCGCGATTGCCTTGGGTAACTAGTTGTATACCATCCAAGGTGATCTCACTTTCATGTAGGTTGGCTTTCACCTCTTTGGTATCTTTATTTAAACCAACAACAGAAGTATAGATGTCCTTTTAAGTGTTCACCAAAACCTCACTCTAGAGTTCTAGGTGTCTTCTTGGAAATTTCTATGAATTTGTCCTTGGAAAGAGTGTTTTGTCTCTCCCTAGTCTCGCTGAGATCCTATAGTCTACATCTTCCTTCATATTTTGTTTTCCATATCCTGCATTTTATCTATAGTATTCTTGGAGTATTTTGAGGAAAATTCTTCCTCTCATCTTGTCTCAACAACCTCTCACTTGGTCAGACAGGGAGATCCCTCATGCTGCTTCACAATCCTTACAAACTTGTGGATAGTCTCTCTACTAGTCATCGCCATGTCAAGAGTTCAAGACTAATTCTCGGGGTGACCTCGAGGGAGTTTAAGCATGGTTGTACCCACATAGGTTTCATGGTCATAAAACGTCTATGGGTTTCCTTTAAACCTATCATTCTTTCCAAGTAGCTCCCAGTAATCTGTATCCATGACATCCATAAGCAGGATGATGTGGTTGTATCCCTTGGATGCCTTTGAAATGAAATGATATTTTAACGTCCACGAGACTAAAAATAGTCTATGGGACCATCAGTTCCCTGTTTTTCTCCTTTTGCAATTCAATCCTTTCCTTATTCAAATTGATG
The DNA here is from genome assembly GCA_000404065.3 of Pinus taeda. Classification (NCBI taxonomy): domain Eukaryota; kingdom Viridiplantae; phylum Streptophyta; class Pinopsida; order Pinales; family Pinaceae; genus Pinus; species Pinus taeda. The sequence goes on from APFE031445733.1 coordinate 104,290, forward strand.
ATGAGCTAGGCCAACCTTCCAAAAATCCCCTCGTTGAAAAGACAATGCCAAGAAACTGATGCTAACATTCCCATAAATTTTTCTAATTTATTTGAACACATCACATTACAAAATGAAATGTTTTTCTGATTCCACTACCCCAGACATGCAAAATGTACACACCTGTTCTTCCCAATCTTCTTAGGTCTTTTCCACCATCCTGTTTCACACCAAAGTTGATGTGAGTTGGTTCTTAATTGAGTAATAAGAATGTTTTCTCTCCACAGAGTTTTAGCTCTAATGTACTCTTTTTGTTGGTGATCACATGTAGGGTTGAATTCTTCAATGTATTACTTCTTTCTACCTAACTATTTTCCCCATACCCATTTACGAAACTTCTCCATAACAAAATTCTTTAGCTCCTTGTTATTTGTGGGATGAGCATTGAGGTAGATATTCCATTTTTGCATCCATGCGTAGTTTTGTCTCATCCATGTTTTCTTTCTTTCACTCATGCCTTATTTGAAGGTAACATTAGGTCATCTACCTAATCCTATTTTCTCAATTCTTTTTAGATATCTTATGAGTCGCACCATAGCAATTGCTTCAATGGGAGTTTTCCCTATTTCACTCAATATTATCTCATAAGGTATCAAACTTTTTATTTTGGACTTGCTCATGATCAAGCATTTTTGGAATTTCTCAATTTGTTTCCATTTTGAGACAAGGCTGCTACCAGCTCAAAATTCACACCCATATAGCATCACTGGAAAAAATAGGAGTCCAAAGAGCACTTTAATCATTTTCCAATCCCATACCTCTGCCTCTCTACATCTATTTTTAAGAACATATAATGCTTTCCACCCTCCTAAAATTCTCTTCTTTTTGCATTCCTCCCAATTAAGTTTGTTGTTGACATCAATCTCGAGATACATGTACTCATTGACTTCTTCAAGAATATTTCCTTCAAAGAAGAACATATGTTGGCTTTACTTCCTTTTATTAGAGAAAAAAATTATTTTGGTCATGCTAGTATTGACCTTCATCCCCACTACTCTACAAAAATGCTCAAGGGCATATAGGTTCATCTCCAATCCATGGGCTGATTTAGAAATCAATACAAGATCATTAACATATAAAATATATTTTATCACAAACTCCCCAACCGAACACCATCTCCACCTTGCAGATTTAGCCACTCTTCCAGTTTATCAATATATAAAACAAAAAGAGTGGGGGATAGAGGTACAACTTGCTTGACTCCAATTTCACTTCTAAATATTTCTAAAATACTTGCTAAGGTTCTAATTTTGACTTTCTCCTATTCATAAATTCTATGGACAACGACTTTATAATGCAAAGGAATTTCAAGTTCTTCCATCCTACACCACAACTTATCTCTAGGGAGTGTGTCAAATGCCTTTTTGAAGTCAACAAAGAAGCATAATACTTCTTCTTTGTCCCTAAAAACCTTTTCAATAATGTGTCTCAACATGATACCATGATCCATGGTAGAATACTTCAGCCTAAAACCCGCTTGTCCTTTTTCCCTATTTTCTTTTACTTCTACCCACTTACTGATTATATTTTCTACCCTGTTGTTGAAAAGATTTGCAAACAAATGATTGATGATAATGGTTCGATAATTGGAAGGATTATTAATGTCTCCACTTTTAAAAAGGGGTATTTCTAGGCTAGTTTTCCAGTCTCTTGGGAATCCTTGCTTAATGATGTTGTTGAATATTTCCATGACGTGCGGTGTAAGAGTGTTCATTCCCCATTTCATATATTTTTCTTGAACTTCAACCAAGTCCTTTGCCTTTCCTGTTCTCAGCTTCTTAATTCTAATATCCATCTCTTATAACGTGAAGATCTTTGTAGTTGTGTTGATCCTAGGGGGAGGCTCAACCTCTTATAATTTCTCATAGAGTTGTCTTGCATATTCAAACCATTGATTGGTTATAATTTGAAGACTTCATAACCAAGGAGGAGTCGAACACAAACAATCAATTATCTTGGAATATGTCAAGAATCTCCGCTATATTTTTAAAAGGGATACAAAAGCGTCCAATTGTTCATCACTTCTACTAGTGGAGAGCCTTCTTTGATTTTTTTAATCTCATCAACAAGCTTAGATTCCTCCTCAACCATCTGCTTTTTCCATGCTTTGATCTACATCAGCTTCATACCTTTCTCCACTTCCTATAATTCTATTGAAGTACATCTCTTGTCCTCTTGACTCTACAAAGTAACAAAATATCGATTTCTATATATGGAGTTTAAATGTTGTATATTTTATTATATTTTTTTAAGTTATAATTTATTCATACAATTTTTGGTGAGACTATAATTTTTCATTATTATTATTTTTGAATAAATAAATGGATTCAATGCCTTGAAAAACTCATAGGAAACTCATATTTTTAGGCTATACAGTTGAAACCTACAATTCCAACCAATATCTACAATATTTTGGAAAAAATCGAAGAAAAATATGCCCCCTAAAAAATAAATAATAAATAAATAACAAAAAAAAAACAAAACATAAAATGGTTGGACTACACTAATGATTCTTCCTTTTTTCTCTGAAAATTCCCTTTACCCTTGGTGGAATTGGATATCCAAATTAGCCACCATCAGAGTTAACCTCGATCCCTCACAAATTTTGATTTTTGTATTAGTCACCATCAAAGTTGAGTTTGATGAGGCCTTGGGGCCAAATTTGCTAATTTAACACTATTTAGAAGGGAGAGAGTCTCTAGATTCACCTTCTATCTCGTTGGTACCTCTATCTCTTTAGCATTGATATCCTTATTCTTACTTGTACACTTAGTTGTCTTTGTGGATGTTGGCCACTTAATTCAATAGGGTTGGTGGGAAGGAATGTGAACCATCATTGGAATTCCAAGGGGACCTTGGAAGGATAGTCCAAATTTCATTTATATGTGTATTTGATTAATAATGTACCTCACACCTTATCTTACCCTTTGTTCTATTTACATTAATTTAACATGGTATCAGAGTGTAGATACTAATCAAAAGTATTTATGTAATTGTAAGCCCATCATTGTGCACCTACATTCCTTGTGAGGAATTACTCTGAAGCATTTATGCCATTCTGTTCATTACTTTTGTAACCCATCCTCCCAACCTCTTGTTCTGTCTTGGTTGTGGGAGGTGTTACATGTTTTATTTGACCCATTTCCAAGGTTTGTTATGAAGATGGTGTTACAACAACCTATTTTTCTCAAAGTATTTAAACCGTAAAGCAAATTTCACCATCGCATTCAACTCATTGAGAGCTTTCAAGTGATATAAATTTCACCTCAATCCAACTCCCAAATTGAAAGTTATGCCCATCAAAAGTTTGTCTAGTTATATTAGGCCACATGCTACCACATGGCATTCACGTGACCCTATCTGGCCTTCATGGCACTACCACATCAACATAGTTTGGGTTCCACCAAGTCCTCACACCATGGTGTTTTGATTCACTTCATTGTTATATCCAACCCCTGTTGCATCCGACCTTTCAAGTTTATGACAACCCTCGCCACCCTTGGAGCTTGGATCCTTGGATGAGAGAAACTATGAGGTCAATATGACCTTGGATGGAATCAAGCCTCAACGTAATTTGGTTTCCAAATAATAACAATGGCCCTTGCCACCACCGATCCCCAAATATTGGATGTAACAACACTAAAATGAGGGGAAATTTAGTCCCAATGTAATCCAACATCTACACAACAATATTAGCCCTTGCCACCACCGGACCTCTGGATCATCGAATGCAACAACACTAAAATGAGGGGAAAGTTAGTCCCAGTGTAATCCAAAATCTACACAAGAATATTAGCCCTTGCCACCACCAGACCTCCAGATCATCGAATGCAACAACACTTGAATAGGAGAAATTTGGCCCTCAAGGTAATATGGCCTCCACATAACAATATTGGCTCTTTCCATCATCAGACCCCTGAATTACTATATTTTGTAGGTGTTCTAAGGAAAGAGGAAAATAAGGAAAATTTGGGGAATTTCTAAAGGAAACGAGGTATTTCCCAAATTCCAAATTTACTGAGATGCACAATCTAAGATTGAACCTTGACCTTTAATAGATATTACAATTTTGCAACCCACTCACAAAGGTCTGCAACCCTTTCTTAAGAATTTTATCATGCATTTCATAACATGGTGAATTTTCGTACTAAATAATTGAAGTTACAATCTAAATATCAACAACAAGAAAACTTGCAGAGATTCACAGTTTAAAACAATTACTTTAACAAGGTAAGAGACTACCAACACAACCATGTAGACATTTAGACCTAAGCATGCAAATACCATATTAATCATTAATACAATAGTAGCTCTGTAGTGCTACCAATCATTGAAACCACAATATCCAAGATAGCTAATTGTGAGTCTAATATTGATCTTCAGGCATTCACACATGGATATTCAAGGTTGTATTAACAATCTTTGACAGGACAAGGTTATCACAACCTCTGATCCAAATATGCCTAACTTTATACTTATCGTAATGTATTGAAATGGTTGTCAACTGAAGGAGGAGGGACTTCAACTCTCCATCCAACCATAGGCAAACTACACTACAATATTTATTGCATTTGTCCACCACCAAGCAAGATCTAGACTTTGAGGGGATGCTTTCATAAGGGAATTCACACCAAAGGCTTGGTCAAACACTCAGGAGATAGAGGCCATTGTCCAGGTGGTTTATCAAAACTACTCTATTGTGGTAAGCACCATAGTGACTCACTTACTCTCTAAATTCAATCAAAAGGCCTCACCTAAAGTCCAAATGGTGTATTTCTCAATTATAATATATTGAATACATTATTCTAGTGGTTTAACAACTATCTTTTCATAGCAAGCACTATAGGGGTCTTTGATCCATTGTCTAGGAGGTTTAACAACTCCCCAGCGAGCACCACAATGGATCAGATTGTCATGTTCAAGTGGTTTAACAACTATACAACAAGCACCACAACAATTTAGTGATCCATTGAGCTTCCCACTAACCATTCAAGCTTAGGAACACAATCCAAGGCCTTTATACAAGAAAATGTAGGTAATCACCCCCTCAACTTCTAAACACTAGCTCAGTGACAGTGGATTCCATTTCAATCTTTCAACTAGTTTTACAACTACTCCTTGCTCTCCTTCTCAACATGGCATTTACCAGGTCACTCCTTAGCCAATCACTCTTCTTCCCAAAGGCATTTTAGACTTCCCTTTGCATGTTTCTTTTTCTCTAACTGATGTTTGTTTTTGTTGTGTCTTCTATCTTGTTCCATTCTTTATCTCTTCTCTTTTCCTCCTGAGACAATCACTTCTTGTCTCAATCCACAAGGAGAGGATATGGATGGGCCCTATCCTCCACCCTTGCTTCCCACTCTGAAACTTTAAATCTTGTCAATGCAGGGTGAACCATGGTCAAGGTGATGTTAATGGAATTTAAATGTGGTTGGTATTGACCTATTCACTATACACCACTAGAAAACCTACCCCCCCCCAGAGAATTAGATCCTTATGTCCCTCCCTTCAGCCAACCGCCAATTTGTTTTTCACATAAATTTACATATGTGCAAAAAAAAACCATATAGGGATATTAACATATACGAGATGCAACAAAAAGGGTGCTTACAAGCCCCACCCCCTTAAGGGAACACCATCCTCAGTGTTCTTTAAACATGAAACAAAATTACAAATACTGAGCTTTATTTTTATACATATTACATTCATTTATGTAGTGAACAAAAACAAGGAGAGTACCCTCAAGTTTGATTTTCCGTTTCCCAGGTTACTTCATCTAATCCAAAGTGCTTCCATTGCACCTTTACCTACTATATTACTCAATTATGGAGTGCGGTCTACCTCAATTCCATGATGCATAGTGGTTTTGGTTTGAATTATCCATTGGAATCCACCTATATCACATGCAATTCCAAAACATGATCAATGTCATGTACATACTTCTTAAATAAATAAATGTGAAAAACATCATGTGCTTTCACTGTGGATGGTAAGGCCAATCTATAAGCCATTGGCCCCACTGCGTGCAAAATCTAAAATGGTCCAAAAAATCTAGGTGTCAACTTAGCACAAGACGTTACTCTCAGTGAACTACTCATTGGTTTGATGCAGAGGTATACATGTTCTCCAACTAGGAATTTCTTGTACAATGTCTATTGATTTTCATATCTCTTTTTCCTATCTTGGGTTTCCTTCAATTTTTTCCCTTCATCATGTCCAGTCCAAGAACCACCCTATTCATTAGATCATCCCAGCTAATGGGAGTGTTACATTTTCTGAGATACAAAGCCTCGAAAGGGATCATCTTCAGTCACTCTCGATACTCATTATTGTATGCAAATTCAACTAATGGTGGGAACTATCCCTACCTCTTTAGTTGATGCATGGCATACATTAATAATGTGTATTTTAATATTTTGTTCACCCTTTTAGTATGAAAATATGTCTGAGGATGATAAGTTATGTTAAAAGCTAGCTGAGCTCCAAAGCCAACAAAAAATGCTTTCCAAAATTTTGATGTGAAATTGGCATCCCATTTCAACATTATCTTCTTGGGTATGCCATGCAACGTAAATACCTCTTTCACATAAATATGAGCTATATCAATAGTTTTATGGGTGGGTTTGAAAACTATAATGTGAGTTTCCTTGCTCAATTTGTCTACTACCACCATAATGGCATCATGTTGTTTGAGTTTCTTTAGAAATCCTATGATGAATTCCATGGATATGAGTTTCTATTTCCAATAAGGGATTGGAATTGGTTGTAGCAATCCTATAGGGTGTATGCATTCTACTTTGACTTGTTGGAACTCTAGACATTTGACAATGTAGTCATAACTTCCCTCTTCATGTCGAACAATAATACATTTTCTTCATGGCTATTATCATTTTATGATAACTAGGATTAACTAAAAAAGATATTTTATGGAACTCATCCATTATAAGCTTATTCAAGTTGCCTATAAAAGGCACATACCATCTATCCTTGAAATGCGACAGAAAATCATTAGTGAGCATGTATTTTTTTCTCAATGATAATTTTGGCTCTTGTTTCAAGCATTTCTTCACATGCTCGTAATTCTCACAATGTAGAAATGTCTCATTCATCCTTTCTTTCATTTTAATTTTACAAGTGTTCATGGCTACCAAGTGAGCCACTTATAGAATTATATTAAGTGCATCTGCTACTTTGTTCTCCTTACCCTTTATGTGATTTATGTCAAAGTCAATTTTTTTTTTATTAAAACCAATCATTTGGCTTGTCTAACATTTAGTTTGGGATAGTCAAACAAGTATCTCAACTCTCCATGGTTTGACATCAACACAAAATTCCTCCCAAGCAAGTAGTTCCTCCACATTTTTAATGTGTGCACTATTGCTGCAAGCTCCAAGTCATGGGTGACATAGTTCTTTTCATGTTCATTTATTTTTCTTGATTCATAACATATCACATGCCCTTCTTGTATCATGACCCCACCTTGTCCTTATTTGCAAGTTTCTTTGCAAATAAATAAGTCCTTTTTTGTGTATGTTATCCTCAAAGTAGGTGCGCATGTGAGTAATTTCATGAGTTGTTCAAAACTAGTTGCACACTTTGGTGTCCATTGAAATTTGATTCTTTTTCTCTGCAAGGTTGTGATTGGATTCCCAATATTTGAGAAATATCGAATGAGCCATCAGTAATATTTGGTTAATCCCATGAAATATCTTACTTTTATGATATTGTGGGGAGTGGGCCACTTCATGATAGACTTAATATTCTTAGTGTTAAATTTTTTTATTGTTTTATGTTGTATCAGTTGCTTTAGTCCAAATTAATTCTTTAATAACAATGCATCCAATTATTAGCAGTATAACCAATCATAAATGTGACTGAAGAAAGAACAATGTATGCAGTGATAAAGAAGACAATAACACAACCATAAGAGACAATAGATTGGTCCAAGACTAAGGAAAAAAACCCCAAAATGGGGAAACCCTTTAAAATCTTCTTCTTTAATAGATCGTCATAAAAAGATTTTAGTAGATAGTACAATGAGCCCAATACATATGTTAGCAGCATATACTAACAAATCATATCTACATATTTGTATAACAGTACAGAGAAAACCAGATCCACCATATCACTGAAGCCAACCGAAGCCAAGATGTCAAGCCCTAGATCTAAACCTGGGATGCTACCATCAAAATTGTCTGTGTGCATCCAAAACACCCTGGATGCTCTCTCAGACACTGTGTGAGGGAGACTGTGACGGCTCGGTAACTCACAAGAAGACTTTATGCATGCATCTAGGGTAAAACACACCAAAAACCCTAAGAAAATCCCTTACAGTTGTTGTGCAGGCATCTGGGATGGCCTAGATGCTCTGAGGACCACTCTCAGCGAGTGTCTAGGGACTAATGCAACCTCATTTAACTCCAAACCCCTAGAGGCTCTCATAATCTTGTCTACTAGCTTCTAGGGCTCTCTGGACGATACCTTTTCCACTTTGTGCTAGTGTACAAGGAATAAAATTCCCTATTATGTGCCAGTGTCCGGAACCCAGAAAACACTAACTCATGGAAAACCTTAGCTTGTGATTTCAGACCCTTGTGTGAACTCCTTCCGTCGAACCTGTGCGAGCCAAGACAAAAAGAAGAATAGAAAATGAATTTGATCAATTTGATGAAATGAACTTGGGGTCACTTCTATTTATAGGCTTTCCTAAGGATTTACTTGGGGTTAAGTTAACCCAAGTAGTTACCAATGTGCTTAGGGCCAATCCATTCCATAATGAATGTATATATAAAATAATTTAAAACTTAACTTCCGCTTAACCAAATTGGGTGATATTTAGGTCAATTTTGGTCCTCTCGAAAAGAGGAATTTAATGCAAGCATCATCTCAGTCTTCTAAGTTTTTAAATGTGGAATTTGACCCTATTTTATAAATTAACTCTCCCTCTCAACTAGGAAGAATTCCACCTGCCAATATCTATCAGTTGATCTTCACATCATCCTGTCATGTTGTTGTAATGCTTTTATTGTCTTTGCTCAACTCAATCTACTGAAAACTTCTCGGATCTAGAAGAAGAAGAATCGGGGAGAAATAGTTTCCACCCATACCTAGCAATAGGATAGCACATCATACAGGGGAGAACATCCTCAACCCTGGAGTCTCATCAGGGAGCTTACCCTCAACCTGGAATCTCAAAAGGGGACTAGTTCTCAACCCAATCTTATTTCCTACCGATCTTCCCAACAATGAATCTCACTAGTCATGTGGTAGAACACCTGCATCATAACCACCTTGGATTGTACACCCCAAGTACACTCTCAACTCGTTGGAAAAACGAGGAGTAGTATTCCCAACAAGCACTGCTTGTAGGTATGATGCCAACTGGGGTATACATGGCAAAGGCCAAATAGGGGAGCAACATTTTATGATCGTATAAGGATAGGGGAGCAACATTATTCAACCTTATGGGTAATAAATAGGGGAGTACCCTATTTCCCATAGATGCCTCAACCCCAGGTGCCTCTATCTCGATTCCTCACCCTGGGAGCTCAAACAAGGTAGGAAGAGTTGGCTCAGTGTCCTCAATCAGCGCTGCCCCTTATTCAGAGAGGCTACATCCATCAGCCCAAGCTTCTCTCTAAAAACAAAGAACTTTCTTTTTGGTAATGCCTTGGTGAGAATATCTGCAATTTGTTCGTCTGTCAATATGTGATGGAGCCTGACAACTCCTCTCTGCACCATGTCTCGAATAACGTGGTATCGAATTTCAATATGCTCAGACTTGTCATGGAACACGTGATTCTCCGCCAAACAGATTCCACTCTTGTTGTCTCAATATATCAATGTAATATAGAGGACCTACTCAAATAGCTCACCAAAGAGATTTGTTAACCAAACTACTTCGTAGTTAACCATACTAGCTGTAATGTATTCTTCTTTGGAGTGCTCAATGCTGCAAAATTTTGTTTCCTTCTCATCCAGGGTATCATGGCAGATCCAAGGCTAAAACAACATCTATATGTACGTTTCTTGTCGATAACATTTATAGAACAATCAACATTAGTGTATCTATGAAGTTGAACATTTATGATAGAATATATCAAGCCATGTTTGATCGAGCCATGCAAATATTGCAATGTGTCTGGCAGCTATCCAATGTGCATGGAGGGGATTGGTCATGAATTGACTCAATGTGCTTACTACATAGCATATGTATGGACATGTGTTCACAAGGAACATCAGAGCCCTAATTAGTTGTCTATAATTGGATGGTTTTTCCAAGGTTGGTCCTGCAACGTCTCCACATAAATTCTTGACGTTCATTTCCATCGGTGTAACCATGGATTTGCATTCAGTCATTCCAAATATTTCCAACAATTTTACAGTGTATTTTCCTTGTGAAAGGAAAATATCACTAAGCTTTTTCCACACCTCAAGGCCCAAAAAATAGTGCATGAGACCAAGGTCTTTCATCTTAAATACAAGGCTAGCTTCCTCTTAAATTCGATCATTAGAGGCTCACTACCTGTCAAAAATAGATCGTCAACATATAAAACAAAAATCAATGGCATATCTTGGACTACCTCAAAGTAGAGGTTGGGATCGTCATTGCTTCTTGTGAATCACAACTTCACTATTAAAGTCACTGTCAATGCGCACATACCAAGCTCGGGGAGCTTGCTTCAAACCATACAATGCCTTATTCAACCTGCAAGCATGTGTTTCTTGATCTTCCACCTCAAATCCCTGTGTTTGTTCAACATATACTTCTTCCTGTAACATGCCATGAAGGAAAGTAGTCTTTACATCCATCTGATGAAGAGTCTATCCCTGACTTGTAGCAAGGGAAACTATGGAATGGATGGTTGGATATCGAGCCACAAGAGAAAATATGTCATCATAATATTCTCTCTCTTTCTGAGAGAATCCTCGAGCTACAAACCTTGCTTTGTATTTCTCAATGCTGCCATCCATTCCATGCTTGATCTTGAATAGCCATTTTGAATTCACAATAGACTTCCCATTAGGTCTAGGTACAACATCCCATACATCATTTTTCATAATCTATTCATATTCCTTAGCCATAGCATCCTTCGAAACTTGTTTTTTTACAAATTCTTTAGATGAGGACGGTTCAGATTGAGTCATAGTGCTCATGGATGCAACATATCTCGGATACCTACATGGTTGTATCCTTTCTCTAAATGATCTATGAATGGGAACATTTATTTCTACATTCTGTGAAGTATCACAGAGCCAAAGTGGTCTATTCCTAGTAGGAGGATCACTTGGAGGTGAATCTAATGGATCCATAGGCTCCATGGGATCATCATCACTATTAGATCTGGGTACAGAAGGACCATTTAGAATATCCCAGTCATCATTCTCTTCCTTGGGAGGAGAAGGTGGAGGAAGATATCTTGCTTTTCCAAGAGTTACATCTTCATCGAATGTTATGTCCCTACTAATTTCAACCTTCCTCTAACCAGGAATATAAATTCTATATGCTTTAGAATTTTCATGATAACCCACAAACGTACCTTTTATTCCTGTATCTTCCAATTTGTTCCTTTTGTCATTCATCACTTGAAAATATATGGGGCATCAAAATACACGAAGATGGATGATATTAGGCTTAAGACTTGTGAATATTTCTTCAGGGTCTTATTTTGTAATGCTTGATGAGGCACCCTATTTTGAACATATACAATAGTAGATGTAGCTTCAGCCTAAAGGAACTTTGGCAACTTCTCATCTGGAGGATAGCAGCAGAAGCTTCTAATATAGACTTGTTCTTTCTTTCATCTAGACAATTATGTTTAGGAGTATATGGCACAATTGTTTCCTTCTTGATCTCGTCTTTCTTTATGCCAATGAGATACTCAGGCGCTTTCACACGGAGAAGTGCAAGCCCATGGAGACTCCTCTAGCTAGGAACTGGAGGAAGGACGATGCTACTTCAGGTGAGGTAGTATCTGCTACTATTTATCGGTAGTTGGTGGGTTCACTTATGTATCTGGTGAACACACAACCCGACTTATGCTTTGCGGTGAACAAGCTGAGTCAAGCTATGGTTTAGCCTACCAAGATATTTTGGAAGGCAGTGAAGCATGTGCTGAGATACCTCAAAGGCACATCTCAGTTTGGATTGTGGTACAAACGGACAGAGGGAGTGAAGCTTTAGGGCTTCACAGACGTGGATTGGACAGGGAGTCCATCAAACCAGAAGAGCACTTCTGGAGGAATCTTCAACCTTGGTTCAGTTGTAGTTTCCTAGTACAATAGGAAACAGAGATCAGTTACACTTAGCTCAGCAAAGGCTGAATACATGGCTGCTAGTCAGGCTGCATGTGAGGCCATTTGGATGCGGAAGATTCTAGTGGGATTGTTTGATTAGAGGATGGATCCAACTCTGATCTACTATGATAATCAGAGTTGTATCAAACTCTTTGAGAATCTAGTTTTTCGTGACAAGTCCAAGCACGTTGATATTCGGTATCACCATCTTCGAGACTGTGTGGTCAATAGGATCATGTTGTTGCTTTATGTTTCGACCAAGGAACAGGATGCAAATATTTTGACGAAGGCATTGTCAAAATGCAATTTTGAGTTCCACAGAGATAGGATTGGGGTTAGTGATAATCCCTTTCTTGTTGAGAGGGAGTGTTTAAAATAGCAACAAGAAATGCTAAATATAGAAGTGCTAAATTTAGTATTTCTATAAATAGCATTTCGGGATGTTGTACCTCTGAGATAGTAGTAGGTCAGCTACCAATGCCAGAGCATCTAAAATAATTGTTTTGGGGTTTTTGGTTTTAGTTTTGGAAGACCAATGAATGAAGACAGAAGTAGAATTGAAATACTTAATCCTTTGGGTTATATTAATATCTCAGCAAAGTGTTGTTATAAAGCTTTACACAGTGATATAGATAAAAAAATAGTGGTGAGAAGAAGACAAAATAATATGATTATCACAGTTTCCAGACTGTAAAACAGAACAATCATAAGTAGGAAAACCTTCTAAACTACGTTCCAAAGGTTCAAGGCAATATACTTAAGCTTACATAAGATGTTGATGATTTATTGATTAGAGGGGATTAGCTAAACAGATAGTTCATTAATCCATTCTCTTAATAGATCAGTTCAAGAGCTTATAGGAATAAATTTAGACACAATTATTCCTACCTAGATATCTCTATAAGTCATAAGCATATGAAGAAAAACATAATGATTGATAATTGGAAAAACTTACAGGATAACACAAACAGTGTAAAACCAAATTCAGAATCCTCTGCTTTGTATTGAGGTTCCAAAAAAACTAAGTACATCAAGTGTCTTCAAAAGCTTCTTTCAAAGGTGGCTTCCAGGTTCAAAGTAGAATAAACAGTCACAATTTAACAAGCAATGAACTATGAACCTTGAACTTCGAACCCATAATAACTCGAGAAGTGAGTTATTTATACAATAATGAAACTAAGGAAATATCCTAAAACTGATTAAGATTTATTCTAGGAAAGGAAATATCTTCATACAAGAAGATAGGGTCAGTTATTGAACTGCTTCTTGTTGTCCAGTTTATTCAAGTTGTGTTGGCTTTGTTGTTTGATATTTTTCCCCTTTAAGCTGCTTGATTGTTTGTATCCTTTGTGCTGGTTGATTCTTTCATTTGATCTTTTATCTAATACTCTTTAAACTCTATAAATATCCTTTGACCCTGCAGAGTAACCTTTACTGTGTTCTTTTACTTTTATTGTGCATTTCAAGTTTTTACTATGTTTTTCAACAGTAAATCCTTTTAGATTTTCTTTCACATGGTTAAGTAATCTGATATGATCTTTGCATTTGTCTTCCAACTGTATGCAAGCTTTTTCTTTCTATGCCTGCAACAGGAGTCTTTACCTGCAAAACACAGAAATTGTTAAGAAAACAAAGGTGACAAAGAAGGTCGTGAATGGATTTATTAAGCTTGAAAGGACATTGGAAGGATTCCAGGGCATATCAAAAGGTAAAATGATGGTTTTATTGGTCGTAGAGGCTTATGGAAGCTTCCCTATGTAAAACAGGAAAAACAGAGCAAAATGGTGTTTTTTGCGTTTAAACAGAAAAACAATCTTCTATTTCAATTATGGCGCAAAGTGAACAGCGGCTATTTTTTCGTTATGCGGGAGGCGGTTTTGGTTTTCATCACACCGCTTTATGGAGCACGGGCGGTTTTGGGAGGGGTCACCCGAAATTATCTGAGCCTAACACGTAGCAAGGGGAGTTCAATGGAATACCACTTTTCGGCTGGGTAATGCCCGTACTGAGAGCCAACCCGAAATTGTCGAGGGTTGTTGGATTTGAATGCCTTAGATCAGACGGTGATGGAGTGAAAGAGTAGTACGGAGGGGCCAAACGATTAAATATGGCGGTATGGGCTTAATTATGAGTTAAAAACTAATATTAGCAGGTAAAATGGAGGTTTAGGTAGACTCTTCATTAAAAACATAAAAACAATTTAACAAAGAAAATCTTTGCAAAACAAGGTTTAACGAACTTGAAAAATATGAATTCGAGCGGATAATGATATCGGGTCCGAGCTAATCACATATCGTAATAACAGTTTAGCAAAGGAAAGGCCCATCGCAAAGGAATGTGATAATGGCCGGACATGATATGGAAATAAAACATGAAATATATTTGCATCGGGTCCGGGTTCCCATCGCAATTGGAGATCGCAATGGCGGAGGGTAATGCTTTTAGCGAGACTTGCGATGAGGAGCAGATGTGATATGGCTATGAAATATGATATATATTGTGTCAAGTTCGGGCCTCTCACGCATCGCATATCACAATGCGGGGAGAGTGGATGCATGTTTGAAAGGCTTGCGTTTCGCCGATGTGATGTTTTATTAAATATATAGTTTTTATAATAAAATTAAGAGTTTCGGGTTATTTAATAAAGGGAATTAATATATACGGGAAAAGGGAACTTTTTAGGGGTGTAATACTATAGATTAGTGTTAATATGAAAATATGAGCGGAAAGGGAAAACATACGCAAAAAAGGGGAAATATAGGCGGAAAAAGGGAAATACACTAAGTATAATTCTTTTATGGATTATTTGTTTTTCATATATGCATCAATACTTAGGGTAAACATATTTTTGTGGGTTTTTTTGGGTAAAAAGGGATTTTACATAGTGTTTTCACTTTCCTAGGCAAAAAGTGTTTTGACCTTAGGAAAAGGGGTTTTTTTATGGAAAATGAATGGATATGAATGTATGAAGGTGGGAAGGGGAAATTAGTGAATACAGGGAAGAATGGAGATGAATGGGAAGTTAATTAATTTATCTTGTAGACCTTCATTTTCTTTGTGTAATTGCATCATGGACATAGAAACATATGATAAAACATGATAAATGTACATTTGTCCAATGAATCATCAAACTTCTGCAACCTTTCTTCTACTTACCCTTTGCTTATCCTATCATTTTTTCTTCACTTAATGGGTACATTTAAGCTAGCAAACCCTTTTCCTTTCTTTTTATTTTACAAAAGCAAACTATCTCATTTTAACCTTATAACATCCAAGGGCTTAGATTAAACATATGAGCACCTTATTATTCTCTACCTAACTACTGATCTACTAAGATTAAACAGTTTGGCCAGATCTTTATTCTCTAACTGTAACATCAAATTTAAAGCATGAAGGAGTCAAGATTAAACTATTTGACTATGATGGGTTGTGGCATTTATGACAAGCTCCACACAACCATTATTTTGCAGAAACAATAGTAGTGGCATTTAGACTTGCCCACTTTCAGAGTTTATTTGTTTTCTTTTCTTTCTAACCTAACATTTTCTTTTTGTCTTTATTTTTTAGGACATCTAACCTAACATTTTCTTTGATATGGACATCATCATCAAGATTTTTTCACTAACATTTTATTCACTATTGTTATGTCCATATCCTAACTTAACATTTTTTCAAAATATTTTTTATTTTTTGACTATTTTATTCTACCTTATCAAAACCAAAAAAATGCTACAACATTGGCTCCAACTAGGGACTGCTTTCTCCTGTAGAATGTAGAGAACCTGTAGATCCATGTGCCTTCTCCTCGGGCTATGGAGTCCTTTCTGTAAAGAAAATCACACTGACATCTTGAAAGGTAAAAGAAAACCAGAGTATTTACAATGAAAACTATTTCAACTTCTTAGTACTGAATGTAATGTTTGAGAAACCATCCATTTACATGATAAGTGGAATATAACCCCTCAAGATTTTGCAGCACAAAAGTGTTGTTACCCTGGACTTCAGCAATTGCTAAAGTTCCAAACCATAGATTGTCAAATTTGCCATGCTTTCCTTTCTCTTCTCTCCTGGCATCCTATCTTAGAACTAAATCACCTTCCTTAAAGTCCCTTTCCCTAGCTCTTTTGTCAAATAGGGTCTTCAACTTATTCTAATATTTATTCAATTTGTATTGAACTTCATCTATGTTTTTATTAAGTTCAATAATCTAATTTATTCTTCTTGAAAAATCATCTATTGAATCTTGCAAGAATTTTAAAACAGGGAAGGCCAAATTGGTAGGGAAAATTGCATCTTTCCCATAGAATAACTGAAATGGAAATTTGCCAATTGATCTCTTTGGAGTAATTTTGTTTGCTTATATTGCATAAATTAAATGTGAATCCCAGCTCTTCTTATGATTATCTAGAGTCTTTTTTATTACCTTTACCAAGCTTTTGTTGGATGACTCTGCAAGGCCATTACCTTGAGGGTAGTATGGAGTTGAATGATGTAACAAAATTTGATATTTCTGGCAAAAGTCAATCATTTTAACACAAGAAAAAGATGTTGCATTATCAGTGACAATTTGAGTTGGGCAACCAAATCTAGATAATATATTTTCTTCAATAAACTTAATTACTACTGAATCAGTAGCATTTCTGACTGGAATTGCTTCCACCATTTAGTAAAGTAGTCTGTTGCAGTGAGGATCCATCTATGCTGATTACTTGAAGTGGGGTGAATCTCTCCAACAAAATCTAATCCCCATTGAGAAAAATGTGTTGAAACTATTGATGGAACAAGTGGAAGAGCTACTAATTTTTGTTTACCAACAAACATTTGACAAGGAACACAATCTCTGACCTTTGCCCCTACTTATAAGAACAATGTGGGCCAATAAAATCCTCCCCTCGGAATCTTGTATGATGTTGCTCTCCAAGCATAATATCCCCCACAAAATCCTGTATGAAACTAATCAATGATTCCTTCAGTTTCTGATTCTGTTAAACATAATAACAAAATATTCAGTGGATCTTTCCAGTATAAATTTGCATTTATAATGCAGTACTTAACTGATTTTAACTTAAGGGTTTTACACTGGGTTTTGGAGAATGATGTTGGACACTCAAAATGGATCAAGAAATTTACTATACCTTGATACCAGTTTGACAACTAGAATTTTTCATCAATGTGTATAGGACTGATCTGCTCTGAAGGTAGAGGTTCTTATGGATTCTCCCCTTCTACAAGGAGAGAAGGTTCTTGTGTATTCTTCCCCTTTATTTCTAAAATAGAATTGATTCCAAGTACTTTGTAATTGGATTCAGCTAGAAGCTTGGCTAATCCTTGACCTTTTACTAGCTTGGTAGTCTTGATAGTTAGATCAAACTCTAGAATTTGAGTGATCCATCTACCTATTTTCCCATCAGTGTCTGGTTGGGTTAGGACAATTTTCACAGCACTATTAGGGACATAAGCAGTAATAGGTGAATGTAAGACATACATTTTGAATGATTTCAGGGCTTGAATGAGGGCATAGGCTTACTTCTTAATGATGTCATACTTAAGCTCAACATCTCTCATAACCTTGTTGAAAAAGGCTATGGTTTGGCCATGGGAATCTTCATTTTTCTGTAATAGAACAAAAGTAAGGGTTGTTTCAGAGGCAAAAGAGAAAATACTAAAAGGCTTAGTATAATCAAGGCTGGCTAAGGTGAGAGCTTCAGAGATAGCCCTTTTTATTTGTTCAAATGCATGCCTAGAAGAGGGAGTCCATCTGACTTCATGGTCCTTTCTGAGCATGTCAGTTATATCTTTTACAATCTCTACATAATTTGGAATAAACCTCCTTAGAAAATTAATCTTGCCTAGAAAATCTTGAATCTCCTTGTTTCTATGTAAGGTCAATGTTTCAATGGCAGATACTCATTTGGGGTCAATTAATACTCCCTCCTTTGAAAGTATATGGCCCAACAATCTTCCTTCTTTGATAGCAAACAAGGACTTCTTAGGGTTCAATGATATTCCAAATTTTCTACACCTGTCAAAAACCTTCATCAAGTGCTTTAGATGTTTCTGATCAGATTTAGAAAAAACAATTACGTCATTAAGATAAATAACCACAAATTTATTTACTTGACCCATAAAAGCTACGTCCATAGCACTCTGAAATGTTGCTCCAGCATTGGTTAAGCCAAATGGCCTCCTAGCTTACATGAATGTACCCCAGGGTGTAGTAAAGGTTGTCTTCTCTATGTCTGTTGTATCAACATTCACCTAATTGTAACCTGAAAAACCATCAAGTTTATAAAGTATTTGTGCTCCTGAAACCATTTGAAGTAACTGATCCATTTTGGGCAAAGGATAATTATCTTTTAATGATTCTTTGTTCAAATTTCTAAAATCCACACAGTGTCTTATTTATCCATTTTTCCTTCTAACAGGAACTAGATTTACAACCCAATTAGAATATCTAAGAGGGAGGATGATCTGAGCATCTAGCATTTTCTTAATCTCCCTTTCTACAGTTGGTAGAAGGGCTAGATTTATCCTTCTAAGTTTCTGTTGACAAGGTTTTGCTTCTGGCTTCAAAGGAATCTTATGTTGTATTAATGAAGTATAATAGGTCTTTAGATCAGCATAAGTCCAAGCAAAAACATCCTTATAATTTTGTAGTAACTTAAGATATTGAGCTTTGATCTCAAGGTCTAGAGATGCACACATTTAATGTTTTTGATATCTTCATCAGTTCCAATGTTAATCTCTTCTAGGTCATCTTATGAAGAAATGGACTGAGGGTTTCAGAGGACATCATTTTGATCAAACAATTTTTCTAAAGGAATGAGTCCTTTTGGGATAAATTTAATAGATAATTGAATAATGTTATGATCAACAATCTTGGTTTTAAAATCTGAAGTATCATTTCCATCCATATTTTCATTTATTTCAGTTTTATCTTCATCAATTTGTAGAAATGAAAAATCATCTATTACCTGCAGAAATGGTTTCAATTGTTCATCATCTTCAAATATTTGCCAATGTTTCATGTTATCTGGGATAGATGGCCTATATTTGACTTGTATCTAATAGAGTACATCAGTATGATCAGGACTTTTAAAAGAGCTAGCAGAGACAACTAAGGCATCTGCATGAATATTCTAATCTCTGGGAATATGAGTCAAATTAAAAGCATCAAAGAAGTTTTCAACTGAATCCCATACTTCATTTTGATAGGACCTAAGTCTAGGGTGCTTGGTCTGGCAAGCATTTCTTACTTGCTTAACAATAAGTTCTGAATCAGTAAAGACACTTAAGTTTTGAACTTTTAAGCTTTTCTCTAATTGTAATCCTAAAAGGAAAGCTTCATATTCAGCCACATTATTTGTAACTTCGAAGTCTAATTTACATGATTGGGTTATATTTTCTTTTTTAGGTGAAATTAAAACTACTCCAGCTCCTACCCCATATTTCGTGCAAGATCCATCAAAGAACAGTTTCCAAATATTAGTTTGGTTTGGTTTAGGACATTCAGCTACCTCTTCAATTTTGACTTGAACTTTATGTTGGTTTGTAGTGAGTTGAAAACAACCAAAGTCTTGATCTATTGCATAAATTGGATGGTTCCTTGGCTGGTCAGTCTTACAAACAATATGTACAAATCTTACCTCTCTATATAATCTTAATTTCTCTCCTCCATAAACATAAATAGTAGCATATGACATATCTATCTGTAGAGTTCCCCCTAATTTGGCACAACAAGACCTAGAAAGGAGCATTCCAAACTTAGGAGGGATATCTGTGACAACTATATCAAGTACTACGCTTTTCACTGGAATTTGGGAAAGGGTAACCACTAGATCCTTGATTAATCCCAAACAGGGCATCTTTTTAGAATCAAAGGTGTACAGGTCATGGTAGGATCTAGTGATGCCGAATTTCAAATGGTCCATGATAGATTTTTGCATAAGGTTGTGTGATGCTCTTGAATCAAGCATACAATTATACAACATGGAATCATTTGTTTTAAGAGTTACATAGAAAGGAAGCACTATCTCATCTATCATGTCTGAACTAGGGCCAAAAATTACTGCTGGTTTTTCATCTTGCAGACTTATGACATTACGTTCAGCATCAACCGAGGTATTTTGAATCCATTTTGTGACTTGGCTTTTGTAACCAGGGTTTTTAGAAAGTTATGACAGTGGAATTGAGATCTTAACCCTCTCTAATTCTTTTTCAACATTAAATATAGTTAAAATGTTTTTACCAGTTTGGATAGTATCGATTGACTGATCTAAGGGCTAAATAAGAGTTATTTGAGCTTCAGCAGTTTTGGTACGTGGTTCAATTATTGGAGTTTCCTTTGGAGGTCTCCCAGGACCAAGCCTAGGCCTAAGATCATATCTCTTGTTTAACTTTGCAATTAAAAATTTAGAGAAAGCATGATATTTAGAGACTTGCGAAGCTTCCTGATCTTCTTGAGCTTGATTTTGTTGTGAGAGAGGAATGATGGCTGTTTGGTTGGAAGAAGAATCCATACTATTAATAGCTTTAGTAATTTTCATATTATTATCATCAAGTTGTTGGTCATCTATCAATAAAGGAGTAGGAACCTATTGATCATTGCTAGGTCTTTGAAGAATTTGTAGTGGTGGATTTCTTTTATATTGACCTTAATTTTGGTTTTGAGGTCTAGTAACTATTTGTTGTATTGTCCTAGGTTGGGTCTCAATATTTTAAATCCTATTTGATAGGTTTCTAAGAAGAGATGTTATTTCATCTATTTTTGAGTCTTCTGATTTAGTCTTAGAGGAACTAGAGGCTTCTTGAACAAATTTGAGTTTACTTTGGGCCTTTTCTTCCTTAAGTTTTAAAGAAGTTGAGGCTTCCCTATTTGCTTCTACTTCTACAACTTTTGTTTGCATATCCTCAAGATTTTTTGAAGTTCTCTCTCGTAGCTTAATAACAAAGTCATCATCAAAAGCTTTAGAAAATCTAGACTTAGCTATTGCTACAGGGGGCTTACAACTGGTAGGCATTTTGTGATAGATTTTATTGAATCTTTTGATAAAATATGATATTGGTTCACCGAAGTTCCTTTTAAGCTCTTAAAATTATGTGAGGCAATAAAGAGGATCCTTTTTCCCACCCCATTGATTTTTAAATATGGTTGTAAGCTCTTCCCAATTTCTAATGGAAGCTACTGGTAACTACCTAAACCAAATCCTCACATTTCCATCAAGTGACTGTACAAACAATCTCATATAAACATTTTCTTGTTCAATATTCATGTTGTTTGCGAAGTCTAGGAAAGCTTGAAGATGGTCCTCAGCCGAGGAACCAATTTCTCCATTATACTTGGGAAGGTATTTTAAGTATCCAGCTGGGAATGCATCAAGGTTATTAGGTAAGACTAAGGCAGCATATCTAGCCTGTACAATAGGTTGGAAAGCCATGACAGCAGGTGGTGTATGAGGTGCTTGAGGTATATGAGGTTGTCCAGGTGGAGTATGTGGTGTTTGCATGGATGTAGAGGATGAAGAAGAAGTAGAGGAAGAAGATGGTGATTTAGGGGTTGATGAACTAGTTGGAGGTGAAGGAGGAGATCTCCTGAAAAACTTTAAAGGAGTCTTAAGAACTAACTTTGGGACTTGTAAAGGAATACCTTCTTTTGTTTCAAAGAGAGAATTGGAATATATAGAGAAGGTCTCCTCAAGTTGTTCAGAAGAAGAAGCTTCAGATCGTTCAAAGATGGAAGGAAAATGATAGGTGGTAGGGGATATGAAATCTGTGGGTTTATATTCTGGTAGATTAACACCCAAATCAGATTCAGTTTTAGGTGATCCTAGTGGTAGTATGGGTATTGGATGAGATTCTAATGAATGAATAAGGTATGATGACTTAAAATCAACTCCTTTATCTAGAAGTTCAGCAACCCTAGGTGATAAATGGGAGTAATCAAGATCAGATGGGATATTATTATAGGGGTCAATGATTCTAATTCTTCAGACTGTAGAACTGAAGAAGAAGAAGAAGATGGTTGGTGCCCCCTTTTAGAACTGGATTTTCTCATAAGCCTTTCAGGATCTGACAGAGGACTAACTATGTCAACTTATGAATGAGATCTGCTATGTTTAAAAGGTGCCAGCTTGGGAGTGTGGAGTTGCTTAGGTGAATGATTTTAACCTTTCTAAACCCTTTAATTACCTTTAAAGGAAAAGAATGAACGAATATCATTGTCCCAAGGGAAACTTAAAAGAAATTTGAATCCCCAGCAATAGCGCCAGTCTAATGTTGTACCTCTGAGATAGTAGTAGGTCAGCTACCAATGCCAGAGCATCTAAAATAATTGTTTTGGGGTTTTTGGTTTTAGTTTTGGGAGACCAATGAATGAAGACAGATATAGAATTGAAATACTTAATACTTTGGATTATATTACTATCTCAGCAAAGGGCTGCTATAAAGCTTTACACCGTGATATAGATCAAAAAATAGTGGTGAGAAGAAGACAGAAAATAATATGATTATCACAGTTTCCAGACTATAAAACAGAACAATCATAAGTATGAAAACCTTCTAAACTACGTTCTAAAGGTTCAAGGCAGTATACTTAAGCTTACATAAGATGCTGATGATTTATTGATTAGAGGGGATTAGCTAAACAGACAGTTCATTAGTCCAATCTCTTAATAGATGATCACTTCAGGAGCTTATAGGAATAAATTGAGACACAAGTATTCCTACCTAGATATCTCTATAAGTCATAAGCATATGAAGAAAAACATAATGATTGATAACTGGAAAAACTTACAAGATAACACAAACTATGTAAAAGCAAATTTAGAATCCTCTGCTTTGTATTAAGGTTCCAGAAAGACTGAGTACATCAAGTGTCTTCAAAAGCTTCTTTCAAAGGTGGCTTCCAGGTTCAAAGTAGAATAAATAGTCACAACTTAACAAGCAATGAACTATGAACCTTGAACTTCGAACCCATAATAACTCAAGAAGAGAGTTATTTATTCAATAATGAAACTAAGGAAATATCCTAAAACTGATTAAGATTTATTCTAGGAAAGGAAATATCTTCATACAAGAAGATAGGGGTAGTTATTGAATTGCTTCTTGTTGTCCCTTTTATTTAGGTTGTGATGGCTTCGTTGTTTGATATTTTTCCCCTTTAAGCTGCTTGATTGTTTGTATCCTTTGCGCTGGTTGATTCCTTCATTTGATCTTTTATCTGATACTCTTTAAACTCTTTAAATATCCTTTGACCCTGTTGAGTAACCTTTACTGTGTTCTTTTACTTTTACTACGAATTTCAAGTTTTTACTGTGTTTTTCAACAGTAAATCATTTTAGATTTTATGTCACATGGTAAAGTAATCTGATATGATCTTTTTATTTTTCTTCCAACTGTATGCAGGCTTTTTCTTTGTAAGCCTGGAACATGAGTCTTTTCCTGCAAAACACAGAAATTGTTAAGAAAACAAAGGTGACAGAGAAGGTCGTGAATAGTTTTATTAAGCTTGAAAGGACATTGGAAGGAATCCAGAGCGTATCGGAAGGTAAAATGATGGTTTTATTGGTCGCAGAGGCTTATGGAGGCTTCGCTATGTAAAACAAGCAAAACAGAGTAAAATGGATTTTTTTGCATTTAAACGAAAAAACAGTCTTCTATTTGAATTATGGTGCAAAGTGAACAGTGGCTATTTTGTTGTTATGTGGGAGGCGGTTTTGGTTTTCATCGCACCACTTTATGGAGTGTGGGCAGTTTTGGGAGGGGTCACCCGAAATGATCTTAGCCTAACACGTAGCAAGGGGAGTTCAATGGAATAGCACATTTCGGGTGGGTAATGGCCGCACAGAGAGCCAACCCGAAATTGCCAAGGGTCATTGGATTTGAATGCCTTAGATCGGATGGTGATGGAGTGAAAGAGCAGTACAGAGGGGCCAAACAATTAAATATGGTGGTATGGGCTTAATTATGAGTTAAAAACTGAGATTAGCGGGTAAAATGGAGGTTTAGATAGACTCTTCGTTAAAGACATAAAAACAGTTTAACAAAGAAAATCTTTGCAAAACAAGGTTTGGTAGACTTAAAAATATGAATTCGGGAGGATAATGATATCGAGTCTCGACTAATTGCATATCACAATCGCATTTTAGCAAAGAAAAGGCCCACCACAAAGGAATGCGATAATGGCCAGACATGATATGGAAATAAAACATGAAATATATTTGCGTCGGGTCTAGGTTCCCATCGCAATCGGCGATCGCAATTGTGGAGGGTAATGCTTTTAGCGGGACTTGCGATGAGGGGCGGCTGCAATGTGGCTATGAAATATGATATATATTGCGTCGGGTCCAGGCCCATCGCGCATCGCATAACGCAAAGCGGGGAGAGTGGATGCATGTTTTAAAGGCTTACGATCTGCTAATGCGATGTTTTAATAAATATACGGTTTTTATAATAAAACTAAGGGTTTCGAGTTATTTAATAAAGGGAATTAATATATACGGGAAAAGAGAAATTTTTAGGGGTCTAATACTATAGGTTAGTGTTAATATGAAACTATGAGCGGAAAGGGAAAATATATGTGAAAAGGGGAAATATAGTCGGAAAAGGGAAATATAGGCAGAAAAAGGGAAATACACTAAGTATAATGCTTTTATGGGTTATTTGGTTTTCATATATGCATCAGTACTTAGGGTAAACACCTTTTTGTGGGTTTTTTTTGGGTAAAAAGGGATTTTACATGGGTTTTCACTTTTCCTAGGCAAAAAGGGTTTGGACGTTAGGAAAAGGGGTTTTTTATGGAAAATGAATGGATATGAATGTGTGAAGGTGGGAAGGGGAAATTAGTGAATATAGGGATGAATGGAGATGAATGGGAAGTTAATTAATTTATCTTGTAGACCTTCAGACCTTCATTTGCTTTGTGTAATTGCATCATGGACATAGAAACATATGGTAAAACATGACAAATATACATTTGTCCAATGAATCATCAAACTTCTGCAACCTTTCTTCTACTTACCCTTTGCTTATCCTATCATTTTTTCTTCACTTAATGGGTGCATTTAAGCTAACAAATCGTTTTCCTTTCTTTTTATTTTACAAAATCAAACTATCTAATTCTAACCTTATAACATCCAAGGGCTCATATTAAACTGATGAGAACCTTATTATTCTCTACCTAACTACTGATCCGCCAAGATTAAACAATTGGGCCAGATCTTTATTCTCTAACTGTAACATCAAATTTAAAGCATGAAGCAGTCAAGATTAAACTATTTGACTGTCATGGGTTGTGGCATTTATGGCAGGCTGCACACAACCATTATTTTGCAGACACAATAGTAGTGGCATTTAGACTTGCTCACTTTCAGAGTTTATTTGTTTTCTTTTCTTTCTAACCTAACATTTTATTTTTGTCTTTATTTTTAGGACATCTAACCTAACATTTTCTTTGATATGGACATCATCATCAAGATTTTTTCACTAACATTTTATTCACTATTGCTATGTCCATATCCTATCTTAACATTTTTACAATTTTTTTTTTATTTTTTGACTATTTTATTCTACCTTATCAACACCAAAAAAATGCTACAACACGGGATACCTTCCTATTTTAGTTAGTCCCTGAACTAAAATAGAGAAGTAAAAATTCAAATTTGATCTAAGCAGCTGTTTGTAAAATAATTAATTAATTCACCATGAGCTAATTAGTTGTAGAAAACCAAACATGAAGTCTATGTGGGGACATGCAACAATTTCTCCATTAATTGAGGAATTTATCCATCAGTTAAAGAGATAAGGATGAGTTGTAATTTGAGTTGTAATTAGTTGGCTCAATTAACTGAGTCAAGTCCAGTTAGATTAATCAAACAGTTTGTTGAATTAATCTGAGTTCACTTAGTTATGCATGCATGCATGTAACGTTGCACTTCAGATAACTGAATATTCTCTCATAAATAACTCATGCATGTCAGTTCAGACAGAGACCCAGTTGAGATCAGATGGAGGGACAATGTACTATCAGTTGCTAGAATATTCCATTGTGAATATTTCTTGCATGTAGAAGGAATTCTTTCCTTGAGGATTGTGCAGTTACTTCTTCAGTTTTTGTGAGTGTGATGAGGCCAATTCACACATGTGGCATTAGTGGACCCCAAGAAAAATTGTGCAAGGAAATAGGAGGCTTGGAGGGCTGAGGGAAGGCATATCTAGTGTCTACTAAGTCTGTGAGCTGTATTTTTTGATTGCAGAGAGAGCATGATAGCTTGAGAGTTGATTATTTTTGTAACTTGAACATATTTCCACTTGTATGATAATACAGATATTGGGGTTTTAGGCTGAGGCTTTCCTCGGGTTATTTATTCTATGTTATGTGTGATTGATTTCTCATTCTCAGTTATATGTGTTCTCATTGATCTCGCTCATATTCGATTAAGATTCCACAATGTTTGTTGTAGAAGTAGATCTTATATTTTTCCTTAGTATATTGCATAATCTATTGATCTACAGTGGGAATTTCTACAAGAAGAGTAGAAAAAAGAAGAAGAAGAAGAAGAGATCCAACAAAAACAAAGCTCCAAATGATCCAACCTTACAAGAGGATAATAAATCTGAAGGTATAAGCCGCATTGATTTACTTTTGAGTTATATTTTTAATAGCAGTGGTGATAATAATTCAGATTTGGTTAGTGAAGAAAATGATGATCATAGTTATATGCTCCTTAAGTTTTAATATGAATTTTCCATGGTTGTTATTGAAGAATTTTCTAGTGAGATTAGTATACTAACAGATGCATGCAAGGAGCATGAAAATAAATTGCAGATTTGTGATGAAAAGTAGAAAATTGTTGAGGAAGAGATCACTACCTTGAGAACACTACTAGAAGAATTGAAAAGAATAGAAGAGGTCAATTGCTGAAAACAAAAGGATTATATTGAAGTGCTTGAAGGTGTGATTGAAAAATTGAGAAAGGATCTGGAAGAAAAGAACTAGTAGTTGGAAAAAGTGAAGAGTACCATAGTAATGAACATATTTGGAAACAATATTCAAAAGGGAGAGACATGTTTACATACATGAAAGAATAATAAAAAGGAACTAAAGAAGCCTACATCAAAGAATGTGACCAATAATAACAACAAGAAAGGAGAGAGAAAATGGATCCACCAACAACAACAAAGAAGAGAACCAAGGAGACCATTCACTCCTAGGATTGATGGTGGCAGATTTCAAAGGAGAAATCAAAACTCCTTTTCCCCCTTGATGGAAGAGATTGAGTGTTTTAACTGTCACAATTTTGTTCATGTGGTCGTTGATTGTAGGAGGAGAATACATACATCCATGGAGCAGTATGATCAACCAAGAAGAGGACCTACATTCAGGTATACAAGTTATTTCAATGGTCATTGTTTTTCTTGTAACATGTTTGGGCATGTAGCCAAGGACTGTAATATGCCAAGATCCTTGAGGCTTTTGGTTCAAAAGTTACACACAAAAAGGAATGCATTAGCAAGGAACTAGCCAAGGAACACACGGAAGAAGAAGGAGTAGCAGCTTGGAAGATGTGGCAGTGCACTTTTTTCACGTGATGAGGATGACATGTGGTGTATTGATAGTGGATTCTCACACCATATGTCAGGAGATGGGATAAAAATTTATTTTCACAATAGAACCAAGATTGGCCATGTTGAGTTTGAAGTAAATGAAACAACAAAAGTGTCGGGAAGTGGTGAAGCCAATATTGGTGAGAAGAGGACAAATGCATATGATGTTTGGCTCATTAAAGGTCTAAGGCATAATATTTTGAGTGTGAGCCAAATGGTTGATGGAGGAAAGGAAGTGATATTCAACTCCAAAGGTTGCATTGAGGCCTGGAATTTCAAATTCCCTCTCCCCGTCAAATGAAAAATTCATGACGTTTTTACATTTTACATGCCCTTCAGTTTATGTTTTACACCAATAAACCACCTTTCATACTAATAAACTAAACTAGTAGCATTGCATCTTCCCACATTTAACTCTTCTATGTAATAATCAAGAAATAATTCTATGTTTGTTCATAAAGCTTCAAAGTAGAAGCATATAGTTTTCACATAGATGCTAGTGAGCACTATACAACATCCGCAGTGTGAGCATGGTCATCCAAGCCTCCAATGTGAGTATAATACTAATCATCTTACACTATATGATGTTGAAAATATAGTGAAATTATGGTAATTTACTAAAAGTAACAACTACTAGCATTTATTTATGCTTAACACAACATTCTTTAAACCAAATTACCAAAGTTGTGCTTATAATTGCAAAATTTCAGACTTCACATAGATATATCCATCTCTAACAAAAACAAATGGCTGAAATATCAACAGGTGATCCCCAATCTGGACAATCTTCAAGCAGCAGAAAACTTGAAAACAAATATGGACAGTGTGGACTTTTAGTTAACCATTCAACTATAATTTTTCACCATTAAAGGAAGAGGATTGAACAATTACAAATCGTTCTCGTAAATTTATCTTTGGGTTGACAATTGGATTATCCCAAATGATGCTATAACATTAATTTAGGATTTTTTTTTACAGAGATCAAGACTAGCGTTCAATTCATAAACGGTGCAATTCATAAATTCTTCTCATGTGTGTATAAACCAGATTCCTCATAAACTCCGAAACAAGGAAGGGAAAATTATAATCACTAACCTTTTTCATTATTCTAAAAAGGCTTACAAAATTCTAATCAGAGACTTTTTCATTCTTCTAAAAAGGCTCAGAAAAATCAAATCACGCATATTTTTCATTCTTCTATAATATTTTATTTAATCACGCACATTTTTCATTCTTTTGTAATATTTTATGTAGTTTTACCATTAACAACACATCTACAACAATGTACAGAGGACAAATTGTTCAAACATTTATCAATCTGGAAACATTATTTTTATCATATTCTGGTGTATACGTATATTATATATGAAATTTTCAATCTCCCCTCACTAACAGAGAATTCTAGTTTTATTACAATTTCCAGATCCAAAAAAATAGGATCAGTTTGACTAAAATTAAAAAGAAATATTTGTTTTTCATTTTTTTAACTTAAGTAAATAAAAATAAAAATACCACTGACGTTAGTTAGTTTTCAAACTAGTTTTATTATAATTTCCAAATTCAAAAAAATAATATGTCTCACTAAAAATAGAAAACAAATATTTGGCTTTCATTTTTTTAACTTAATTAAACAAAAATAAAAATACAACACAACAATTAGTTTTCAATCAATCATGTGGATTTTAGCAGAAGCCATTTATTGTTGTGCACCTCATTACCATACTCAAACAAATCTAGCACTATAGAAGTCAACAAACAAAATAAAGAAATTTAACAATACCATGCATCATTGTACGTGGGTAAAAATAGTGGAATTGTAGTCTATCATATTTATAGTCCAAATTTATAGTGAGACTATTTAAACAATGAAAACCATGCAAATGTAGTATCAATAAAACAATTAGTGGAATTTTTCCAAACTATAGTGTGTTTCATTGAAATTCAAACTTGTTAGAGAAAATACAAAAAAGTTTTTAATAATAGATCATAATTATACTTCATTTAAATTCAATCTTTCTAGAGAAACTACAAAAAACTTTTCAATAGGGATATCTTAACATAACCTAGAAGAAATTTCAAAGCTCAAGAATCCTTCTCCATACCTCATATACTGCATGCCAATCAACATTAGATGATTCAGGTCCATTCAAAGATATTCTCATTAAAGCATCCAGTGTATCCAACCCTAGCCTTGATTTTCTGATGTCCTTCATGATGATTTTCTTAGAAAATCCCCTTTCACAAGCTATTGTACGTGTAGAAATAGTGAGCACGACTTGCCATAATTTCATCATATTAGGATAAGTTTTGTGCCATTGTTTTGTGTTACGAACGACTTTCCATGCTTCTTTCATAGAAAACCCTCACAACCCAGATTTAATGAATCAACAAAAGGATGCAACTCTCTTTTACAAGCTTTAACATCAAATAAAACTACAAATCTAACATCACTCAATATGGTATGTTGCAAATGTTGAAAAATCTTTAAAAGCCAATCTTCTAATTTTTTCTCACGATTACGACACTCTTCTATATAATAGCAAGCGCTGAACAATTTTGCTGCATTAAAAAGATGAAGGTCTGGAAATCTTTCATTTAAAGAGTCTATGAGAATCTCTATATAACCTTCTGTGAGTTGCTGACAACTCTCTTGTGTACCTTCAATACGATGTTTCATAGATTGTTTCCTTGCTTCATTGCATTCAATATCCATGGCTGAGATAGAGATGTATCATAATGCATGTCTATCTACCATTGCCCCTTCATCTTTAATATCAATGTATCCATTTTGATAATCACTTAAAAATTTTGAAAGATAAATTGTGTCTTATGCAAATGTCTCTTTTGTCAAAAACCATCCAACTAATGTGCTTATAGTTACTTCAAGAGCCAACCCAATAGTTTTAATGTCTACATTTTCTTCTTGAAAATTCATATTCAACTTGTTAAATTCCCCTAGAACATCAGCAAGCATATGTAAACAATATTGGATAGAATATATCTGTGCCTTATCATACCATGATGAAGTTTTTTTTTTCATTTTTCCACAAAGTTAAAATTGTTGGCATAAGCTTCACAAACCTTACAATAACTTCCCCTCTGGAAAACCATATCACTAAATGTATTTGTAGAACATCAAGAACATCAATTTGCATGAATCTAAGGAAATCATTAAGTTCATTATTTCTTTCTGGGATGTTTTGAACCCATGAATAGACTTCGTTTGCAATTTTTTCAACATATAATAACTCAGGTATTTTCTTAGAAGCATTTGCTGCTGCTAAAGACTCATGATAAGCCACACAATGAATTATAATAAGGTTTGGATTGTTCTTTTTCAAAAATGAAACAAGACCATTTTCATGTCCAATCATTACTGAAGCTCCATCTGTAGAAACAACTATCAAATCTTTATATTGCAGGCCTCTAACATTTATTAATTGATTGACACTATCATATATTGTTTTCCCTTTTCCATTGACTACATCATTGAGCTTCATAAACTGTGAGATAGGTGGCCCAAGACCCTTTGAGTCTAAATATGTTGCATAAACAACAAGGTGTTTTTCTAAGGTTCGATCAGTGCTTTCATCAACCATTAATGAGAAGAAAGGGCTTTCCATCATATTTTTTATCTGAATCTATTCAAGATGTTTTGATATGTAATATATAAAATCATTTTCAGACTTACAATTTGTGTATGAAGAGTACTCTTGAGACTTTGGCATATATGGAGTTTTTGCATCCATTATAAATTTGCAAAGTTTCTCATACTTTGAAAGAGATAAATCTTCTTAACGGATGAAATATGCTACTTTCATTGTAGAAATCACTCTTTCCTTATTGGCATCTTCAAGCTGTCTAATATGATTTGGAATTGGTTTCATCTTTCCCTCTAGAGAATTTATCCATCTTGCCTTCGCATCTTTATGCACTGATGATTTTTCATGAGTAACAAGAGCATCATGTTGTAATGTTGTGCAACAATTACCTAAACCCCATGGTCAATTCATCTTATACTTCTCACAATAACTACACTTCATAGCTATTTTATCATCAAACCTCACATAATTCAACCAAAGAAACTTATCTAACCATTCCATACAAAAGTGTCTTTTTGTTTGCACTTTCATTTTTGAATTATTAGCAACTCCTTCAATTTCTTTTTTTTCTTCATCTAGATCACGATCAGAAGAACTTCCAAAAATTTCATGTAAGTGTTGTTCCACATCAGCATTATGGGTTTCTTCACATGTTTCCAAATTGTTTCGAGTCTTGGAAGTTTTCCCTTTTGTCCATCCATACATTTCCCCAATTGTAGCTTGTAGTTTTCTCTTTTGAGACATTTGTAGATTTGTAATCACCTATATAAAAAATATATATGAAAATTAAAGTTCATTAAACCATACAAATTGGCCAAGTTAATACTTTCTAATAATGCATATTTATTTATTACCTAAAAAAGCATAAACATTATTAAACCCATTACCCAAAAACTATTTGTTAAAAAAATATTGAATGTTAAAAAACAAGGTATTAACAATTGCATTTAGAACAAAAGAAATTGTTAAATAAAATTTAACTATTATATATAACTCAATTCAACAACCTCAACGGCCTTCACATGTAAATCCATAATCACCTAAAGTTATACCATCACATCTAATTATAAAATAAATTTATATTCATTTCAAACTATTTAAAGCCGTACGTGAAAATTTGAAATGACACTCTCGCAGTTTTAAATTTTATTAATACAATTTTATGAGTTAATAAATAAAATTAATATTCATGGCGAACGTTTTCAAAATCTTAAAGTCACAGAAACGATAAGATTTAAGATAGAAATTTTTCAGCTCCCTTATAATATCACGGTTCTAATTTTTACTAATATAATTTTATGAGTTAATAAATAAATTAATATTCTTGCAGAATGTTTTCAGAATCTTAAAATCACAGAAACGATAAGCTTTCGGATAGGAATTTCAGATTACGTTATAAGATGATGAATGATAATGAATGGTTTCAATTTTGAAGTCACTTCCCTATAAATACAGAAAGGATAAGCTTTCAGATAGAAATTTCAGATCACATTATAAGATGATGAATGATAATGAATGGTTTCAATTTTGAAGTCACGGCCCTGTAAATTTCAATTATGATAAAGTTAGGATGTATGAATGATTTAAAATTTAATTTAATTTTTTATTTAGGATTTCTATATTTTTAATTTCCAAAAAAAATTATTCATAATTTGAAGTTTGAGTTAAGAAATCTGTATTATTTTTTGGTTTTTCTTTATAGGAAATTTTATATGCATTTGAAAAAAAATAAAAAAATCCAACAAGTAAATCATGATTTCTTAAAAAAATAAAAATTTTAAATTTTTTAAGTAAAGTCTGAATTAATAAATCTGCGTTATTTCTTGGTTTTTTTATAGGAATTCTTGTATGCATTTGGGAAAAAAAAAAGCCAAACCATGATTTCTTAAAATTATCACCATGAAATTTGTGACCTGTCAATAGCATGTAATTTCAAAGTATACAGAAATTGCCAAACATGATAGTTCGTAGTGATTTTTTAAATATATTTTTAAATACACAAATCAATTTAATGTCTAGTGATATTTGAAATAGAATTAAATTGGTTATATTTTAGTTAAATTGTTTAAATTGGTTAAAAACCTCTTATCTACTCCAATTTTGAAAATTCAGAATCCTGAATTTTGGATTCCTGAAAACTACCAAATAGCATTAAACAATTTTGGATTCCAGAAAACTACCAAATAGCATTAAAAATTTTATCCACTCCAATTTTGAAAATTTAAAATCCTCAAACTTTGGTTTTTAGAAAACTACCAAATAGCATTAAAGATTGTTATACAAATTTTAGATATTGAAAATTCTAGGCTTCAGTTAATTATTTAAAATTTATTTGGATGAGCGTTGGATAGATAATAACCTCCCCACCCAGGTTCCAATCGATGCTGCAACATGATTGTTGACCAGATGACGCAACCATATATAACATGATGTAATGATGGGACTTATGATCCACGCTTCTTCCAGGGGTTGAGTTAATTACACCCCCTTTGAAAAAAAAAATTACTAGGCCGTGCATAGGCTCCTTAGTTATGAATTTCCTTATTTAACAAGGTTGCCAACCTTAAAATTTTAGTAAAACAATTTTCAGAACATCATGCACAAAACTGGGGAGAAATCCACGAAAATGTTGATTCATAAACAAATCTAATTAATACTTTAAAAACCTCTTATCTATTCCAATTTTGAAAATTCAAAATCTTCAATTTCCAATTCCAAAAAAAATACCTAATAGCATTAAACTTTTATCCACTGCAATTTTGAAAATTCAAAATCCTCAACTTCTTATTCTAGAAAGCTACCAAATAACATTAGAGATCATTATACAACAAGAACAGACATTAGATACCCAAAATTTTAGGCTACATTTAGTTAATTACTTAAACTTTATTTGGATGAGTATTGGATATATTACTAAGTCTTGGGCAGGCTCCTTAGCTATGAAGTTCCTTATTTAACAAGGTTGCCAACCTTAAAATCTTTTTAAAACAATTACGAAAACATAATCAAAGAAAATGTTTTTGAAATTTTGATTCATAAATAAATCTAATACCTTAAAAACCTTTTATCTATTCCAATTTTGAAAATTCAAAATCTTCAACTTCCCATTCCAGAAAACTGCAAAATAACATTAAACCTCTTATACACTACAATTTTGAAAATTAAAAATCCTCAACTTCCAAAAATTACCAAATAACATAAAACCATAAAACACATAATAGATTAGAATACAAAAAATAAAATACACACTTTTTTTTTCTTGAATTTGAGGGTTTATCGGGCTACCAACCTGAGTTTGAGGTGCTCCCCAAGATGGTTGGAAGAAATCACGCCTTAATTTGCTTCAAAATTTCTTTAGGGGCTCCCTAAGCTAGTTGGAAGAAATCATGCCTTAATTTACTTCAGAATTTCGTGAGGGATGTATACCATATCAAAATTTACATATAACTTGTAAGTATTTTTCAGGTTTTACAATAACTAACTACATAAGTAAGTAAAGCAACCACGCCTTAATTTACTTCAAAATTTCCTCAGGGATTGTATACCATATCAAATTTGACATAACTTGTAAGTATTTTTCAGGTTTTACAATAAATAAAGAGTACATACCTCATAGGCTGATACCACCAATCTAGAAGTTTTGAACGAGAAAACATGCCATATTCAGAGGCTAACAAATTACAAATTCAACACTGCAGTAGGGTAAAAACAAATTCAAAAGCAATCACACCTTAATTTACTTGACTAAAAACGAATTCAAAAGATACCACCAGTCTAGCAGATTTGAACGAGAAAGCATGCCATATTCTGAGGCCAACAAATTACTGCAGTAGGGAAAAAACTAATTCAAAAGAAACCACGCCTTAATTTACTTAAAATTTCTTGAGGGGTTGTATACCATATCAAATTTTACATAACTTGTAAGTATTTTTCAGGTTTTACAATAAACTAATGACATAAGTAAATAAAGAGTACATACCTCATAAGCTGATACCACCAATCTAGCAGTTTTGAACGAGAAAGCATGCCATATTCAGAGGCTAACAAATTCAACACTGCAGTAGGATAAAACCAAAATCAAAGGAAACCACGCCTTAATTTACTTCAAAGTTTCCCCAGGGCTGTATACCATATTAAATTTTACATAACTAAGTATTTTTTAGGTTTTACAATAAACTAACCGCATAAGTAAATAAAGAGTACATACCTCATCGGCTGATACCACCAATCTAGCACGCCTTAATTTACTTCAAAGTTTCCCCAGGGCTGTATACCATATTAAATTTTACATAACTAAGTATTTTTTAGGTTTTACAATAAACTAACCGCATAAGTAAATAAAGAGTACATACCTCATCGGCTGATACCACCAATCTAGCAGTTTTTAAGCATGCCATATTCATAGGCTAGCAAATTCAACACTCAACACTGCAGTAGGGTAAAAACAAATTCAACAGTGCAGTAGGGTAAATTAAAAGATTGCAGGGATGTTATTGCTTTTCCCAATTAGCAAGAAAGAGCAATTAGAGAGGAAAATGTAAGACCATAAAACACATAATTCATCAAACCACATATGGTTAGATGCCAAAGGCGAAAGTGTAACTAGACCCTCCTAAATTCTAAAAGCGAAAGTGGTAACCAGACCCTAGTAAATTCTAAAGTAATTTCCCAAGAGAGTGAAATCCAATGCTAGTAAATAGGTCATTAAATTATGTCATCAACAACCAGATCTTGAAAGAACATAGCACTCTAGCCAGTTGTTTGGCGTGCCATAGCCCTGTAGTCTCCACTTCCCAATGCCCATAATGTTCCATTAATTCTCAATGAAATCATATAGCACGTAGCCATAGCCTTGTAGTCCAGACTCTGTAGGTACAGAGTAATCCAATTGGATCACCCATGATTAGATTTTTGTAAACTCAACCTTAGTTATAATAAATAATTTTTGGGATTAGTAAATTCCAATACAATAGATTTCTACGGTTTGGATTTTTAATTAAACGTCAGAATGACGGGACCCCAATATATTTTAGACGTCAAATTTGATGTGCAAAAATGTTCAGCAACCGTAAAATACATGTTGAAACTTAAAATACGACATCAATTTCCAGGCCTGGTTGCATCATCCAAAAAGAATGATAAAAAAGAGTGATTTCCAAGGTAGTTAAGACACCAAATAATGTGTATGTGTTGAAGCGAAGAGTGGGAGTAAGAAGAGACCAAGGGAGTACTCTTCCTCATCAAATTAAAAGTTGGATATGTCGGCCCATACTACAATCCATTCTTGCATGTTAGATCTATTTGGCTACAACAGTATTTATGCAACCAACATGCTCTCAAGGGGAGTGTTGGAAGCTTGATGAGTACCAATAGTAATGATTTTTTGATCCATTTCATCCATGCATATTCAGGTCCACATGATCAACATGCTCTTGAGGTATATTATGCTCAGGGGGAGCTATGTTTTTCAAGGATTGTTCTTTATGCTTATTTGTTTTCACTCATTATTTTTTTAGTTGATGTATTTACTGTGTATAAGTGGAAGAGACTTGTATATCAGCCTTGTTACAACATTCATTGATTATATTTCAGCTATCCTAGCATGGAGACAGTGTGGCAATGACATGCATATGTGACTTTACACTTGGACCAACCATATGTGGGTTATTATATTCATTTTATTATAGAAATTTATTTGTTGTTGATTCATCATTTCATATTGGTAGTGGGTCCAACCATTAGTATATTGAGTTATTATGTTGATAGGCATGTTTTGGAGGAGTGTCGTGGATTCTTATTGCAGCCACATGTATTGGCTAATGATGATGTAACAATCATGATGTATCATGTTTTTGAGTCATTGGTCCATAGGAATGATGATAGAAACAATGTATTTCATTGTAAAATCCATGTGAAATGCTCATGACACTACGTGATTGTATTGTGTTATTTTTGGGTCATATATTCATGAGTCAAGAGGTCATGTTATGGTCATATGAGAGAATGTATGAGGTCTTATGTCACTGCTACAACCATGTATATATAATTTTATATGTCATTTTGTCATGGTCGTGTGGAGTCTTGGTCCACCTTGTGCTTCTTTCCTTTAGCATGGAAGCAAATGTTGCAATGGAAGTGGTTCACTTCAGGATAGAGATGATGTTGGAAATGGCATATGTTCAGGGGGGGCATTATCTGTTAGTATTCACTTCAGCCACACATTGTCGGCATTATGATCCGCTTTGCGGTGTCATGATGTGCCTCATGTTATGTTCAGAGATGTTTGGTGGTTGTTGCTATGTAGTTTCTATGGATATGTTGGTTGATGCCTTGATGAGAATATTATGTGCATGTTGTTGTATGATGTTCCATATCATGCTTGTATGGTTGCCTCATGTTGGCATATTGATGTTGATGCTAGAGTTTGTTGGTTGGTATTCTGCTCTAGGTGATGATTGGTCTATTTGTTGCTTGCTTCTATTGATATCAGAGGCTTGGATGTTGGTTGATATGCATCATGTTTTATCCATGTAGAGGTTCATTGTTCTAGTGCTTTAGTACTTGTGTTCTTGTTGCCTTATCATATGGTGTTGACCCTTTTCCATTGATGTCAAAGCGGAAGCGATAGAGGATATTGGTTTGGAGTTTGTGTGTGGTTTCCATCAATGCCAAAGGGGGAGATTGTTGGAATTATGGTGTGCATGGTTCCAACTAGATTATGTTGCCATTGGTTCACTATGGTAGCTAGCTCATGTTGGCATTGATTTCAACCCTTTGTAGCCTAGTTGATGTATGGATGCCTTCCTTGTAGCATGGTTGCAACTATTTGAGTTGGCCTTGAGATTATTGTTTTGGCATTGATGTCAACCATATGATGTCACACTCTTGGTCAAATGATGGCATTGATGTAGATTGTTGGTAGCATGGTATTCGTGGAGGTTTTTCCTTGAGTTGTCTTGTTTTGGAAATGATGACAATCCTATGGTGATGGTGTTATAGACATTTTTGGGCACTTCAACCCCAATCATAAATGTCCATAAACTGAGGGCTCCTAAGTCCCTAAAAGTGTTGCTTCACTGCCTAAAGGAACAAGGTCGGTTGATTACATCATCTCCTAGAAGCTCTCTACTAAAAAATGCTCATAAATGGTCAAAACTGGACCATACTGAAAACCCAGTGCAGAGGGTGCGATGCATATCACCTTCCCAGTGTACAAGGTGTGATGCATACTGAATGGCTCCTCTGTAGGGTGCGATGGTC
>APFE031445733.1:150159-179018 GCA_000404065.3 Pinus taeda
TGGAAGCAGGAACTATCAGAGAGAGGACACTAATCAAGACCCTAGAAGATGACTCACCTCCCTACAATCATCTATATGTGGATCCCTCATCACAGAGATCCAGGGGCTGGAATCTTGTATCTTGTAGAGAAGTGTTGTTGGTTTTCTGGTGTATATTCATAGTGTTGGTTGATCTAAGCTTTACTTAAGGTGAAGAAGGGCTTTCTAGCTGGAGGATGATGTTGGGTTAGAACATATAGTTGTAATCCTCTTGCTACTTTTCTTCTTAATAAAGCTATTCAAGTTTTCCTCCATATTCTTGTATGTTTACTTATATATGCATTTGTATGGTTAACGCACATCTGGTCCTATGTTATTTATGAATATAGATCTTTGTTCTTCGATAGTAGTATGTTGTTGTGATTCCACAGGTGCTCTTTAAAGCTGGGCAGACGAAGAAGAAGCGGCAAAGCTCTATTAGAAAGGAGAGGAAATCAAGCGCAAGACTAAGGTTGGTCTCCTTTGTTCCACTCCTATCTATTTTCATAAATGAAAGTAGACTTTACTTGTTTGTTTCTAAGATAGCTACTAGTCTTAGTGGGAATAGCATCATCCAAGTGGACACTATTCCCGGTAACAGATGGTTGTGACATGGTCTGTATGCAGATCTTAAGATATTGGTGGTGGTTGTCCATTTACTAGTAGTGTTCATGACTTAGTGCAGGAAACGATGGTTGACTTGTTGCAACAATGTGTTTTGCCTTATGAGGATGTTCTTGAGGTGCTATAGTATGTTGCTTAGGTGTTTTAGGTTTTTTCAGTGGTGTTATAGTTTATGTAGGTGTTGTTGGAGAGTGGAGGACTTGTTGGCACTCTTGCCAACCTTGTTTTTTGGCCTTTTAGGTCAACTTGGTAGTCGCACTTGGGAGACATGTTTGATCCATTTTTAGAGGTGTTACTAAGCTGAACATAGGTTTGGAGGCATGTGAAAATGTTGGAGAGGGTTATCCAATAGGTTCATAGGTTCCAAGATGAGGGTTCATTGATTTTCCTTATGTTCAGCCCTAGTCAGTCTCATGCAGGATTATGCAAGTGATTGAAAGGATCCCAATGCTAGGAGACATGTTTTTGCAAGCGACTAAAGCTCTCCAGTCAATTTTAGCTATTGTTGTGTATGTGAATGGTCTTTTTCACAAAAAATCCTCTACATTCCTCATGCAAATCAAATGAAATTAGCATGGAAATTCCTAAAGGCTTCTAGAATAAGTTGTAAAGGTTGGGAATGGTTTGAAATGTTCCTCCAATGAGGTGAACACTTTTAGTGCACAAGTATTTATTTTAGTGGATTAATTTAGTCCAATTTGTGAACCTTTGATCCCAGCCCAAAGGTGAATTTCACCCTTTATGTTTTATATACATCACTTTGGAGTTGAGTATGGGTTGGTTGAGGTAGTAGAGTGAGTGAGAACATTGAAGAAGTAGTCAAGTTGTGAGAATTATTTCTTTAGTGTGTGGCTTCTAATGGAAGTATTGTAGCAGAATTATGAAACAAAGTGTAAGTTTTCAAATCAGATTCGTGGCTGCAGTAGCAGAGTTTATTTGGAGGATATGGAGTATAGTTTATGTTGTTGGATGATTGTATTATTGATGGTTGCTTTTGTGCCACTATTTGCTAGTGTTGAGAGCATGTTATTCATTGTTTTTTTGTTTGGTTTATTGATGGTGTCTTGTTGTTAAGACTTGGATTGCAGAGCTGAATTCTTGTTGAGCAAAGCATCTTGGATCCAGTTTTAAAATTTATGAAATGAGGTCCACATAGTGTAGAGAAGTAGTGACTTCATGAGAGTGGAGTAGTGATATCAAAGCTTCAGTGAAAGGAATAGTTTTTCCATCCAATTAGAGATGGGAAAGGATTGTTGATATTGGTGGCCTTTGGCAGATTGTAGTCCATATGTCTGTGAGAGAATAGAGTCTTCTGAACTGATCAGTAGAATTGAGTCTCTTGGATGATTTGTGTTGGCCTATTGTATATGAGGTAGAGTCTCCAGGCTGATCAGAGTCAACTAACTATGTAAAAGACAAATTTCTTGACATAATAGAGATTTAGAGCATACCAACAACAACAAGGGTGTTTTTTTCTCCTAAAAGGGTTTTCGCCAGAAATCTTGTGTCTCATGTGTGATGATGTGATTTTGTGCATTGATTATTATTTATATTATTGGTTATGGTTTTTAGTTTCTTCTCATATGGTGCACATCTTATGATTTGTTATTAGTTATTGGTTATATGCATGATTCAGAAAGTAAAGTTTCAATAATTGGTCAAATTGTTAAAGAAGTCACACTATTGATTCACACCCCCCCCTAGTAGTGCTTAAAGGTTTCCAAAAAATCCTTCTAGTTATCGAATGTTGATCACTTTTCCATATTCCCATGAACTCTTCTTTCATCTTCTTCACATATTGCTTCCCTCAGGATCTTCTTTACATTATTGTTTCAACATAGGAACCATGATTGTCAATCACCTCATATTCTTCATGAGTTCATGCCATATTGATTTCATCTTGTCAATATGTAGAAGAGTTCAAGTCATATTTCCTACATGCCTTCATGCATCATTCTAATGGAAGAGATCCTTTTTCTTTGACCATGCTCATGAGATAGAACATTCAACCATGTTATCAACAACTATATGATGGCATGAATTTATCTATCAAATATATGCATACCTTTTCCTTCTTTTGGCCATCTAGACTTCTTTCCAATAACTTCCTTTCCTTTCTTGAATATAAGAGTACTTCAACCAACTTGACATGTTGCACAAATTTGTCACCATACCTTCATCCTTCTTAACTAGTGGATCCCACACAAGGTGGAATGTAGACTATCTGTGAGACACTTGCCTCTTCTAATTGAGAATTCTAATGAAGATTCCAATGGAGGATCTTCATGATCCTCATTCTACAAATGTTACTTCCTAATGACGATGATGTATGACAATATATTTATCTTATATCTTGCTAGATGACTTAGTCCAACCATATATATTGCTACTTTGGTTTTCCTTATATGCTTGCAATGGAGATTCCATGAGTTTTTTACTTTCTATGATGACTGCTTCAACCATGAATACTTCTACTTCAGCTATCCTTCCATGCTTCTATGATAATGTCATCTCTATATCAGCTCTAATGCATCTTGATGCTTGTGATGCTTTCCATCATGATTGTTATTTTCTACAAAACTGAAAAGAACTCAAGTATATTTTAATCCTAGTAGAGGTCTTTTACCTCCTCCTTCTTTATCTTCTTCTTTTCAGGTTATTCCAATTATTTGGTGACATGGGATTTGTTTCATTATTTTCTCTTCTTGATGTTCTTCTTAATTTTAGGACAATTCCTTTTAAAGTGCCCATATTCAGTACACTCATAACATTTTATCTTTTACATATCTATCTTCTTCTTTTTCCGAGGATCAAACTTTCCATCCTTTCCTTTTCTCCTGGCCATGGAAGAATATGCGTGAACTTGTTCATTTGATCCAAAATCACTCTTTTCCTTAAACCTAGTTTCTTCAATATTAAATAATGACCAAAGTTCATTGAATGGAGTGGCTTCCTTCTTTCCATAGATACTTGATGCAAATTTTTCCCATTCACCAAGTAGTGGATTGAGCACAATGGTGGGCATCTCTTTATCAGACATTATTTCTCCTAATTATTATAGTTGATCTCTTATTTGTGATACCCTCATAAAGTATGAGAATATCCCTTCTTCCTTTTATGACTTCATCTTGTATAGCTTGGTTCTCAATGATATAAATTCTCTTGCAGTGCTTATGGAAAATAGTTCTATTAGCTTATCATATATTTCTTTTGATTTCTCCAAATTTGCCACATAAGGGATGGGGGAATCCTTGATTGATTCTATGAGGATTCATTGAGCCCTTATTTCCTATTTCATATACTTCGATAGTGCTTAAGCTTTCCCTTGAGATGGTTTAGATACTGAACCCTTAACATGTTTAATAAATTCATTCTCTATGAGGATCAAATCTATCCCATTTTTCCATGAAAGGAAATTTGATTACCCAACGAGTTTATTGCTCTCCTTGCAGAATGAAGTCATGTTGATAGTAGATTCAGACATAAATATAAATATTCCTTGTCAATTTAAGATGCTCCTAGATGATGATATATTCAACTTAGTGCCTTCTTGGTGATGTTTCTTCCATGATGATATTCTTCAAGGATGTTTGAGATGTGATCTTTGCTTCAATGTGAGGGAGATCACTGTGATTCCTTTGATGATGATGGCAATGTTTATTTTTCCTTCCTTCGATGATAATGTAGAATGAGTGAGTTTCCCAAGAATGTTTCAAGTGTAGAATACTTCTTTGAATAAGCTAGGTTTTTTGAGGTCTTCTTATTCCACAAAGTGTTGATCCTTCTAGATGATATGATCCTTGAGATGAGATGGGTAGTTCTTTTTTATGCTCCTTAATTCCTTCCTTCAAGATGATGAGTGGATTAATCCTTATTGATGATATTATTGTACTTGGACCTTATGTATCCTTCTTAAATTGATGATCTCTTCAATATGGTTTTACTTGTTGTCACCTTAGCTCTGATACGATGTTGAAATGTCTATAAGCAACTAGATTAGGTGATTTCTCTTAAATTGATAATTGTTTGTGATTCCTCTTAACTTTATTAGCTTCTTCTTAAAATTGATTATTGTTGTGTTTTCCATCGTCAAACAACTAATAAACAATAAAGATAAATTAGACAAGAGGACACATAATGTAGGTTATCATTCAGAGCCAAAACTCTCCTCTTGAGAGGAAAACCCACAAGAATTCTTCTCTTCTTATAGAATCTACAAATGAAGAATTCCAAGACGTAAGACCCTTGACAAAGAGCCCTACAAGACCAAGTAAACCTTCCTTCTTAATGATATTTCCTTACATAGCCTACAACAACAAACTTTGACCTTCCAACAAAAACTTCGACCCCAACAACTTTTCAGAAACTTTGAACCCCAACAACTTTCCAGCAACTTCATCCTCCAACAAATTTCTAGTAGTTTTTGCCTAGCAACTTTAGGATTTTGTTGCACTTAAGTGAGAGAGAAAGAGCCAAAACTTTGACTATAGCCTTCTTCCTGAACGTCGCTTGCCTTAGGACTCTATTAGGTCTCTATAATACTAGTGTACTCCCCTTATTGTTTTTAGGGTAGCCCCCTATTGTTATTGTTGTGCCCATGTATCCCCCACGTTGTTATTGTTGTGCCCCATAGAAGCCTACTATTGTTATTGTTGTGCCCTTACATTACTATTGTTATGTAGGCTCTGATTATATTGTGACCCCTTATACTCCTATATATACCAAGGAGGTCTTATCATTTGAATCATCCAAGAAATTTTCTTTTATGTAATGTAAAGGAGGTTTCCCCCTCAAAGAGGATAATTTTTAAGTCGTTGATCTATCTTTTCTGTGAGTTGGTTTCATAACATTCGGTATTAGCACTTTGGATTCTAGGGTTTTGCTTCTTCAAACATGCCATCTTGGAATTTCTGCTATAACTGTTTTTCTACAAGGCTTCAAAATCTTAAATTGTGACCACCTAGATCCAAAATCTTGGTGAACTTCATGTACAAATTTAAGATCTTGGTTCACTATATTTTTATATATATGATCTAGGAAAGTTAG
Organism: Pinus taeda; assembly: GCA_000404065.3. NCBI lineage: Eukaryota > Viridiplantae > Streptophyta > Pinopsida > Pinales > Pinaceae > Pinus > Pinus taeda. The sequence goes on from APFE031445733.1 coordinate 155,848, forward strand.
GGTTTTTGCAGGCTCCATATTTCCATCTCAAACAGGTGAGCTAGGGAAAATCATCATAACTTTTGTTTCAGGCATCAAAATTGAATTCTATAAAATGTGGTTGAAATTACATGGGATGTAGTTTTTTATGTAAAGGCTGAATGTTGAAGCAATGACATGTGTCATCCCATATAACTTAACTCTACTAAATAAGTCCATAATCAAGTCATCGTGGGAGATCTGACATAACTCTATATTGAAGAATCAAATATTGGCCTAACTTATGGCATTGGAAATAAGCTTCCTAGGGATACTACATGACCAAATTTCAGACCTTGGCAATCTGAAATTACAGAGATGCAACAATTGCAATATCGAGCTCCAAAAAAAGCAAGAAAAAGGTGTGTATTTTTTTAAGTTTTATCATAATTTTTGTTTGAAAAATCAATTTGAAGTGATTCAAAGGGCATATTGAAGCATAGAAATAAGTATTTGGTTCTAAAATTCCTCCAAAACAAAATAATTCTACACTATTAAGCCCTTAGAAACCTCTACTATGACACATGAAGAGGAGGAATTACAACATGATATATCAAAATTATGCAACCAAGTGCAACAAATTTCGCTCTCACAAAGAACAACCAAAGATAACATGGATGGTTTAAAAGAAGATATGGAAAGGTTTGAAGGAATGTTTGACAAATTTTTTTCAATAAAGGCTTCTTAGTGGTGACAAGACAATCCATGAAAATCATGAGGACAAAAGGAATATGAATTATGATTTTAGAGACTCCAATGTGGGGTTTAAGAACCACCACATTCCAAAGATAAATATGAGGAAGTTTGATGGAAAGGATCCAGTAACACTAATACTACAGATGGAAAAATATTTTTATCTAAATGATGTGCAACACACACAAAAGGTATGCATTGCATCTTTATATTTTAAAACTAATCAATTCGTATGGTATCGATGACTTTGTTATCATAAACCACTTGTCACTTGGTCAATTTTTATGGAGGAAATGATAGCACATTATGAGGATACAAAAAGAAACAAATTATTTAGCCAATTGATAAATATCAAACAAAAGTATTCAATGGCAGAGCATATTAAGGACTTCCAAGAATTGAATATTAGGGTAATTTATTCCAGAGGAGCATATGATTGATGTATTCATAGGGAATTTGAAGGATAACATCTAACATGAGGTTCACCTTTGGGAACTGGATTCATTAGAGAAGGCATTCAGGGTGGCAAGAAAAGTTGAAAGCAAAATTATGGCAACAAGGAAGTCTACCACTCACAACTATAAAGATGGAAGTGTCGCTGCTCCTAGCCTTCCACAATGTACAAGGTTGACGCCACAAAATTTGGAGGAAAAAGGAGCAAAAGGGATTTGTCACAGTTGTGATAAAAAATACACTAAAGGTCATAATAGTGCTGAGAAGAAATGATTCTACATATATTTTTAAGAGGAGGAAGAAAAGGAACAAGAAACATCAAAATAGGAGGATATACATTAGGAACCAACCCTAGAAAAAGAAGAAATGAATATGACCATATCTTGCAATGCATTGGTAGGAATTACAACTCCTCAAACTCTCAAGATATAAGGATATATCAAGAAGAAAAAGGTAATAGCGTTTATTGATTAAGGTAGTACTCATAATTTTATTCATTGTAAGATAGCCAAAGAATTGAATTGCTTCCTATATCCAGCACCTAAGTGTCAAGTGATGGTTGCAAATGGAGGAACTATAAATTGCTCTGGAAAGTGTCATAATATCAAGTTAACTATGGGAGAATATGTATTGAATAGTCCAATGCTTTCCATTCCAATGGGTGGTGCTAATGTTGTACTAGGAGTCCAATGGTTACAATCTTTGGGGACAATAGATTTAAATTTTCAAAAAAAAAATTTCGGAAGGAAAGGAAGTTGAATTAAGGGGTATCGTAGGGAAAACATGAAAGATAATCAAATCTAATGGCATGAAAAATATTTTGGAGAAATAACAACGAGGCGTAATTTCACAACTATGCTCACTAGAGGTTCAAACATCAAAATCATCTATTTCTCCATATCTCCAAAAAGTCTTAGAAAATCATTTGAAGGTATTTGAGACTCCCAAAGGCCTCCCACCTATCAATGATAATGATCATGTTATTCATTTGATTCCAGAAAGTGTTCCTCCAAACATCAGACCTTATAGATATCCCTATGCCCAAAAGAGTGAAGTTGAACATATGGTTGCAAAAATACTAGAGGATGGCATAATTCAACCTAGTAAAAGTTCTTTCTCTGCTCCAGAAATATTGGTGCACAAGAAGGATGGATCATGGCATATGTGTTTGGATTATAGGGATCTCAACAAGATCACTATTAAAGATAAATTTCTCATTCCTGTCATTGATGAATTGTTGGAAGAATTACATGGAACAATTTATTTCACCAAGGTGGATCTTCGTTCAAGATATCATCAAATTAGAATGAAGACTAAAGATGTTATGAAAACAACATTCATAACTCATGAGGGTCATTATGAATTTTTGGTCATGCCTTTTGGCCTTACTAATACACCTTCGACATTTCAAGGTTTGATGAATTCCATTTTCAAACCCTTCCTTAGAAAATGTGTGTTAGTATTTTCTGATGATATACTAATCTACAACAAGTCTTGGAAGGATCATGTTCAACATGTTGTCAGAGTGCTCAAATTGTTGGAGGAGAAATAATTATATGAAAAAACCTCCAAATGTTTCTATGGAGTATAGGAGGTGGAATATTTACGTCATATTGTATCTCATGAGGGTGTTAAGGTAGACCCCAACAAAATTAAAAAATCCCAACAACAATAAACCATCTTTGAGGATTTCTTTGGTTGACAGGGTATTATTGCAAGTTTGTTAAGAATAATGGGAGAAACATCAACTTTAACAACACTACTGAAGAAATATGCATTTTCTTGAACTCCAGAAGTGATTAAGGCTTTTGAACATCTTAAAGAGGCAATGTGCCAAGCACCGGTCTTAGCTATGCCTGACTTCACAAAAACCTTTATTGTGGGATGTGGTGCCTTGAGAAATGGAATTGGTGTTGTTTTAATGCAAGAAGGAAGATACATTGCTTTCAAAATTCTTCCAATCAAAGGAAAGTATTTAGACAAACCTATTTATGAGAAGGAAATGTTGGAAATATTACATGCACTAAAGCAATGGAGATCTTACCTAATGGGAAGACACTTCAAGGTAAAAACAAATCACGATAGTCTTAAATACTTTTTGGAACAAATATTGTCTTCAGAAGAGCAGCAAAAATGGGTCACAAAGATGTTGGGTTATGACTTTGAAATCATCTACAAAAAAGGGAATCAAAATGTTGTTGTAGATGCACTCTCAACAAAGAATGAGGATGTGGAAGCATTGATTTCTGTCATTTCTATTATCCAACCTGATTGGATAACTGAAGAGAGAGATGAATGGAAGAATGACGAAGAGGTTTGGGCACTCATTCAAAAGTTGTAGTAAGATCCTAGTACATATGATACATTTAGCGGGAAAAATGTTCATTATGGTACAAAGATCGGCTATATCTTTGTAAGAATTCCCAACTCAAGAAAAATATTCTTTTGGAATTGCACACCTCCCCCTTAGGAGGGAACTCAGTATTTTTCAAAACTTACCACAGGTTCAAGAAGGAATTTTTTGGGATGGCCTTAAATCTAATATTTAGAAATTTGTGGTAGAATTTTTGGTTTGCCAACAAAATAAAGTTCGAACAATTAAGACCTTGTATTTGTTACAACCTTTAGTCATTCCAAGTCAGCATTGGGATGAACTCTCAATGTATTTTATCACAAATTTACCCAAGTCGGAAGGAAATAATGTCATAATGGTGGTAATTGATAGACTTACCAAGCAGGGAAATTTTAGGGGCTAATATTCGTAGGTGGGCTAATTTTCCATGTTTTTTCCAAAAAAAATATTTGTAAATTTCATCTTTTTTTTTCTAAAACTGTTTCACCCAATTTTTATAATAATAATAATAAATCACCTTAAAATTCACCAAAAATTTATATAGATTAATATAAAGTCATTATAAATGTAAATATTTTAACAAAACTATGACCAAAATTTTCACAATTTGCATATTAGGGAATAGTAAGATTCGACAAGGCTTCTAAAGTTTAAGATAAACTTTCATCCTTAAAATTTTCCATGTTACCAAGTATGCACACTTTTGTGCATTATCTCATCCTTTTAAAGTAAGTACAATTGCTACTGCATTTATGGAAACAATTCAAAAGCTACATGGAAACCCAAAGATTATTGTAAGTGACAAAGATCCCATTTTCACTGGAAATTTTTGGACAAAATTATTTTCTTGTCTTGGTACCCAACTAGCTCATAACTCATCTTATCATCCTCAATTTGACGGGAAAACTGAGATAGTGAAAAAATGTTTGGAAGAATATATTTGTGCTTTGTGTTAGATAAACAAGCACAATGGTCAAGTGGTTACCTCTAGTTGAATGGTGGTATAACACTTCTTTCCATACTGCAAAAAAAAATGACCCCTTTTATGGAACTTTATGGATATCATCCACCATCCGTCTGATCCAGATTTAAAAAGGAATGCAACAAATTACAAATATAACCATAAATACAAAGATGCAGCAGAACTATGCTTACAAACAGAATGGAAATAAGATAGTTCAGGTGATGGTAGCTTATCTTTGAGAAGAGATGTGGTGGCTACATGCCTCTAAACTGAGTTACAATGAAGCTCAAGGGATTTTTTATTATTGAACAATAAGACAAAACCCTAACTTGAGGAGATGTAACACCAAGAGTTTATGGGCCCCATTAGGGTTAGTTGGGCAGCCAACTTCCCGGGTTCGTAACTTGGTCATATTATCTTCATTTGATGCTTATGATACCTCAATGGAAAGATCTCTCCAAGGACTACAGTTATCGACGTGATTGCTAGAGAAATTATTGAGGCATTTTTTCCCAAAAAACGTCGTTTAGGGCCTCAAAATGGCTCCGAAAGTTCAGGACCTGAAAAAATGCCAAAAATAGTATATTGTGCTACAGTTAAGGAAACAGATGAAACTAGCTAGCGGTTATAGGTGGAATAGGAGGGTGGCCACCAATATCCACCTGGATAATTCCTCCCTCCTTAGGAAGCAATGGTCCCCATTGTGTGCAAAGCCTCCATGAGTGAGGAAATTTTTGTTGAACCTAGTCCTTGGTGAACCACTTGCCCTGGTGAAGGAGTTGGCCTTCTTTGACAACTCGATATAGTTGTATCTTCTGTTTCCGAACGTTCTTGATCTGTGTGTCCAGTAATGGTTGGAAGCATGGTTGAAGGTGGTCCACATTGAACACTCAGTGCAAGCCAAGGAATGGGGGAATGTTGTGCTCCAAAGCATTGTTTCTTACAACCTTGGTAATGGTGTAAGGACCATATTGGAGTGGTATGAGCTTCCGATAGGATCTCGTAAGAAGTTATTTTTGAAAATGCAACCAGACTTTGTCGCCCAACTGAAACTTGTGTCACACCTGATGTTGATCATGTCGCTACTTGTACTTGGCATTTTCAACAATGGGGCAACAATATATTGGCTCATTGGGTAGAGGTGCTTCGGGAGTAAGATTGAACGAATGCTTAACCTGACAGTGCAATGGTACCCCTGTGGGTGAGGAGAAGATATCCATGTATTCTTTCATGACCGTATCCACCTGGTTCTGCTGCATGGAGGAACCCTTCCTGGGGGCCATGGATGTGGCTACGATCTTCCCCTTACTTTGAGAGTGACTAGAAAGAAAATAAATTTCCTAGTCTGGAAGATGATCTTGCTGCATTTCTTAGCAGAGATAAAAGAGGTGGTGGTAGGTGGGGCTACCTTTGGTATCTTTTATAACGTACTACCCAAAGAAATAATCACAGAGCGAGGTCTAGACTTATATACATCATGTTTCTTCCATAAGTATGGTTGTCCTAATAATACATCACAAATGTCGGAGAAACATCACATAATACCTCATCTGTGAAGGGTTTGATGTTGTAGGGAAGGCTTGGAGATATCGTCCTTAGTGAAGCCACCTGATGTTGTACGACTGTGAGTGTGGTATGGTCAATAGGCCCAACCACTTCACGACCTCTACTAAGATGAGCTTCTTTTAGCTGCCACTATCAACAATGAATTATAGCGGCGAACTCTTCACCCACATTTGTGAGTGGAAAAGATGCTCCCACTCCTCTGGATCTTCGAGCTCATACTTTTGGATCTTGGCAGTGGCAACAATGGCACTAGGCTCCACATCAATAATCTTCTTCCCTTTGTAATTCCTCTTGTCGGGTTCTGACTTAGAGTCAGAACATGCATATGATTCTGAAGCCTTCAACTCGGTCACTAGTGACTGCTTGGCCTGACACTCATTTGTGTTGTGAGTGGGGCTCTTATGGAACTCACACCACTTTCTTATGTCCTTCTTTGACTTCTAGTGGTGTTCTTTTATTGCATCTTCGATGGGTTATCTTGGGTCACCCTACCTTGGCTTTGTTCTTTATTCTTCGGATTCGTAGATCCAAAGTCTCACTTCTTTTGTTTAAAATTATGCTCGATCTTGATAGCGTATCGATATGACGTGCCAAGTGAGGAGATGTCCAGGAACTCCATCTCATCCTGGATGTACCTGTGTAGTCAACTGCGATATTTGAGTACCAAATGCCGCTCAAAATCCTTGATACCCAACTTTGTGCAAAGGGTATGAAAAATATTGGTAAACTTTGGCACATCTTGGTCCCTTCCCTACCACAACATGGTCCACTTTATTTATTTATCCTCATAGCTTCCGACAAGGTAGTACTACTCCTTGATGACACCCCGAAATGAATTCCAAGTGGGTGCGATTGAAAACAATGAGGCCATACTTTCATCCTTCTACTTGCAGTGGGTTTCCTGCCAGTCCTTGAAGTGGGGGGCGGCTTTGAGAAGTGAAAAAGTAATCTTTTCCTAGCTAGAAAAATCATGAACATAAAAATATCCTTCTAGCAAATTTAACCATTTATCTACAACATCCGCATCTATCTGACCATCAAATATGGGAATGTCAAATTTAACTTGTACCTTGTTGGGCGTGGAATCCCCCCCAAGGCATGTTTTGGGGCTTAAAGCCCAATTTTTTACTAAGTCCATTGTAAAGACTCCGCGATTTATGGGCACGGAGCATGAAGTCATAATAGAGTCACAGGGTTTTTCACCCTTGTTTTTGTAATATAAGGTCGGTTTGAAAGATCTACCCATGGTCCACAGACATGGGATTGTATAAATAGAGTGATGCTCTAAGTGTAAGGGAGACATGAATCTAATAGAAGGAATAGAAGCATTGAGTCGAGGTGTAAGTCGTGTAGGAGAAGGCTCTGCAGCTGAGTGCATAGAGGCCTAATAGTCCCCAGCTAAGTGCGCGGACCCCTGCAGTTGAGTGTGTAGGGCAGGTCGAGTCTGTAACCGTGGGAATAATTAATAAATCAAAATTGTTCCCATATTTATGTGTATATTTTCCATGTTTTATGTATTATTGGGTATGAATTGCAAGTTTACTGTTTATTTACTGCGTGAACTCATATGAATGTGCTTAATAAGTAAATATAACATAAGGCGTCCGTTTACATGGAGATAACTAACTGGTATAAGAAGACAAGTAAGGTTTGGGGTGTGACTTAGGGAATTAGTAGAGGTCGCTTCTCCAGCAGCATGGAATCCCCACAACCCCTGGTTAGGGCTACGCGAAGGCAAATATATTAGGGCGCAAAGGCCAGGGAAGTGCACGAAGTAACATGCGCGAAGGGACTAACAGTTGGACCGGATCAACCCCTCAAACATCTCAAGGGTGCGGAAACCTACTTCCAAACCCCCCCCCCCCCATACTACTTCGAGTGAGACCTTAGTCCGTGCTCCGCGGAATGTTGCCGAAAGGGCCAATACTATAAGGATTTGTTAGGCTAATTAACTCTGAACCTAGGTCAGGCCCCAACAAGCCAACAAATGGTTATGTTGCCAGGACTGGGATGTGCATAGAGATGTCTGATGTCGTATCACTGGAATCCAACTAAGAAAGGAAATGAAGATTGGTTGGGTAGGAAGATTCACGAGTTCGCGGCGCAGGAGAACAAGAGTTCGTGACTATCAAAAGAAGAGTGGTTAGACTGCTACCTATGCACAGAGATCCATGAAATTTTATCCACATCTTTTCCTACTAAGTTGTACGAGTGGATCACGAAGCTAACAAATCGCCAAGGAAGGTGCAAGCTCAACAGACATATTGTGTGGACTCCAGAAGTGGTGCACATATTGGAAGCATCAGAGCATAAGATCACGCGTGTTGTTGATCACTGGCTCAATCGAATTATAGGGAGATTCATCACTGAGTTCGCGGTACATACTTCAGTCAGCTATAGCGAGGCAGAGCGATGCTTCCTCAAAGGACCGCGAGGTAAGTACGTTAAGTCTTTGAACACTTGGATTAAAATGCTACTACGTGAAAAGCAGGTTATGCAAATACATTGATGTTTGGGGCTACGTGAAGTTGGAGAATTTACAGAAACGAAGGTAGTGCAAAACTAGAAACTAGCCTCTTGATTTCACCTCCGCAAGGGGACGAGGAAGAGCTTGCGAAGGTCTCACTAAGAAGTGCGATCAATTTGATAAGGTATAGGATTTCACGTATACCACCCCCACCCACACCACCACCAGTTCACTGTCTTCACCCCCATCTTCGCCCATACAACCTACGCCACCACCGCGAGTCCATATCACAAGCGCGATAAAATTGCCAGTGTTTAAGGGAGTAGGAAATGAAGATCTGGACCAGTTTTGGTTCGTGATAAAAGTTGTATGGGAAGTGTAGGGAGTTATGGATGACAATATAAAGAAAGAAACATTAGTCAGTGCTCTACAGGATCATGCGCTGACTGGGTACATTAAGCATTCCAATGACAATCCAAATGTGGGGATCGCAAATATCCAAACTGCGCTGAACAGATAATTTAGTAGGCCGAAATCAAAGGCGCAGTCAATCATTAGGTTCAAGGATATCACGATTTTACCAGGCGAGACTCCTTGGGAGTTGGATCAGAGACTGAAGTGCACAATTCGTGAAGCTAACATGACTTTGACGAATGGACAACACCGAGAATGGTTTGTAGCATCGCTAACGCTGCATTTAAGGAACGCATTGTCATTGCGATGAGACTTCATGAGACCCTGATACAGGATCCTAACCTGGGAGTGTGCCTTGAGATGCAGAGTCTGAAATGGGACAGGACAACTCGCCCAGAGTTGTGCGGCGAGGTATGGTGTGTTAAATGTAAGGGTCTAGGTCAGACAAGGACCACTACCCAGTGTTTGTGAATTACTTCGCGGGAGGAGGACCAATGTTGTTGAGACCATAGGAATAAGCAGGACCTAGCACGACACCTGCATTATGGTGCACAATTTTTCAAATAGGGGGAAAGCATACTATGGACAACCTCCATTTATTGCAGAAGTACACGCAGAATTCGCAACAGTTGTTCTATAATTTTTATAGATCAGTAGGTTTTGTTGAGCACACCTACAGAAGCTATGAACTGATGATGGATAGGAGTCCCACCTACAGAGTCCAAGCCGAAATGTGGCCCCTTGACCAGAACGCAGGGATGGCGCAAACCAGATTTCAGGGGTGCGGACGAGGTCAAGGTGGAGGAGGACCTGAAAGAGGTCACAGACAGCTAATATGTTACAATTGCGGAGGGATAGCACATTATGCCCACGATTGTACGAATTCGACACATCCATCATGCTTGTATTGTACATGTTTGATCATGAGACGGAGGATTGTCCCACACTAATAGCGCAGTTGCGCGACAAAGGAGTGCTCCAACCTCCCCCGACTCAGAACCTACAAATGATGAGGTTTGAGCCGCGCGAGGAAGACCCTAACGTAAACATTGTGCTCCAAAGTGGAATTACAACATGTGATGACAAAGGCAAGCAACCTGAGGATAGTACTTGGGTTCACAAGGCTTCGACAAAAGAATCAGAGTTTGATTTGGAGTGCGCTAAGGAAACCTTCATGGAAGCTAGTAAGAGCTTTGTTGGTGCCTCCACTTCAGGAAGCAAAGACAGACCGGAGCCGGAAATGGACCCATCGATGCTCACGACGTTCCTGGAAACATGCATGAAGCTGCTACATGACAGCAAGGCTGTAAAATGACTGCAAGAACTCATAAATAGATACGTTGGGGCCGCACCAAGAGAGCTGTGCGTAGCCCGGAAGATTTGAAAGCACGCGACGAGGACAGGAAGAGAGATGAGATTGATCGCGCAAATTGGAGAATATGAGATGGACCAAGTGATCCTGGACTTATGATCGGACGCAAACGTTCTGCTGAAGCAGACATGGGAGTGCATGGGGAGGCCTACATTGCAATGGTCTCTTATCCAACTATGAATGGCGAACCAACAAAAGATTCTACCGATGGGAAGATTGCAGGGAATCACCATAGATATCGAAGGGGCAAGTGCGCTGGTAGATTTTGAAGTGATAGAGATTGTTGATGACAGCAATCCCTACCCTATACTATTAGGGATAGATTGGGCCACTAACATGAATGGTGTGATAAATCTGAAGAAGTGCATGATGATTTTTGAGAAAAAGTCTCTGCGCATAGTCGTACCTTTGGACCCTGCAAAAGGATCGCGCTACATGGAGCCAGTGTGCGACTATGAAAGCGATGACGATTTAGACTGCATCTACAAGATAACCATGCGAGAGAAAGACTAGGTAAATCCCACTACAGATGGAAAAATCTCGTGGGAGCGTGAAAGCTCCTGTACATCGGATTCTGACGAGGAGATAGAGCGATGGAAGAAATGGTTACACGAGGTAACCATGTTGAATTGTAACATGATGACGAGTTCATTGCGCTGCATATCGATAGAGGTAAGGGATCTGCCTACATATGATGGGTTAAGCAAGGTAGATGAATTCCTGAACGGATTCGAAAGAGAAGTGTCGGAACAACAACGTTTTGAGGCTTTGAAATGGGTACTACGCACTACACCTGCCAGGTGGTGGGGTACGCACCAAGGAAGCTTTGAGGATTGATGTGAATGCAGGAGAATGATGTGCATGTAGTTTGGGAAGCCTCATATGCGATTAACAGATAATATTTCTAGCCAGAACGGTCCACGCGCACACCTTTCCAGATGGATACAAGCATATGTCACAAAACTTGCACAGATGCACACAACCTTCACATTAGGAGAAACGGTCAGTAAGCATATGTGGGTGAGGAAATTGCATGAATGACCTCTCAGGTTGGAACAACAGAGTATGGAAGAAACAAATGTGCATAAGGTTATCCACGCAGAAGCCTTTAACGAATTATCCAAAGCAATGAACAAGGTACACAATGTGCAGCGGACTGATTGGGACGTGTGCGTATCAGTGGTTCTGTGGGCTTATAGAACCACGTGCAAGAAATTGATGGAACAGATGCCTCCGAGGCTGTAGTATGGAGTGAAAATTGTAATCCCCGTAGATTATAAAATACCTAATCCATGCATAGCAACACCGATAGATATGACAAGTCACGAATCCTTGGAAGAAGGGATCGCACAGCTGCACGAAGCGGAATTCTTCGGACCTGAGGAAGAAATCCGACAGGGTGATCTTAGGCTCCAAGAACTTATGAAAGAAAGGGTGTGATTAAGGGAAAAAAGCACTCTGCTGGAAGTGGAAGTCAAGAATTGTGAGGACGAAATAAAGAAATATTTTCTTGATAAGAAAACCAGGGTGATAAAACAGGGTGCGCACGATCACGTTGAAAAAAAATTGGGGACTACCACCGAGAGTGGATCAACCTGATGCCATGGATTGGACCACATAATATTCAATGGATCACACATGGTGGCACACTACAGATGATAAAGTGCGCGATACAGCCAGTAACAATAAAAGGTGGATGTTTTCCAGGAAAAGTAATAGCTGACTGGTTTGAACCTTATACAGGTAACGCAACCACCTAACTAGCCGTGGGAAGTATAGTCTTAGTTCTCCAGGCAGTTGAAAGGAGGCGAAGGACTATAAAATACTCCACCTGGGAGCTGTGCGATGTTGGAGCTGTGCGCAGGAGCAAAGTGTCACAAGGTCCGCGACCGCGCAAGGGGGGTTGCGCTGCCACACAGGTTGGCTAGAAAGTGACTGTTGTAGTCACTATTCACGATGTGATGCTTGACTTGAGACTAAATGGAGCGGGCAAAAGGAATTTAAGACACACTTTATGGGTAAGATTCGGGAAAATCTACTGCCAAGGGAGCATTAATGAACCGGAATTGGGGGGAATGGTTGAATTCAAATTCAAAAGGCGCTATAAATTACAAAGGGCTACCTAACAAACAACACTTCATCATTTGTGAATTGAGCTGTTGTACGCCCCGCGTATTCTGAGCACAGACTTGGTTGCCCTGTGCAGAGCAATGAGTGAGCCCCTGATTGAGTGATTGAGAGATTTCTGGACTAGCAAAATGGCAACATCTGAAGAAGCTAGAGAAATTGCATAGACGATCGCCGAAGAGGCCACGCAGGCCCTGACCGTAGAAGATGCCCCTGAAGGCATCGGGATTGTGGCGGAAATTCCTAAATAACCATGCATGTTGATGCCGAAGAAAGATAAATAGTCGATGATTTCGGTGCGTGTGTCCCCTCGAAACACCAGATTAATGATGGAGGAGAAATGGAAAGCCACTAACTTGGAAACCGATGAGGAGGAGGAAGACCTGGAGGACCTCATAATTGAAGAAGATGAGGATGAGGGCATGGATGAAGAAACTGAGCTTGTGTACCCTTCAACAAAGTTGCCCATGTGTATGCCCCTGCGGAAAGGGGAAGGCAAAAGTGCCCAAGGACCTCGACGAGAGCAAGAGCTCTCTCCAAAATCTGCTCCTCCCAAATGACATCATCTTTGAGGGCACGCACCTGGGGTGGGTGCCTAACTTGAAGTTTGAAGATTGGGATCTCACTAACCATGAGAAATTCTCTCATATAGAGACTACGTAGCTCATGAAGCCCAAGCAGAACACTGCGGTAAGGGTTATAGAATTAGAGCCGCAAAAATGGCTACATGGAGTGGAAAAGGCAGGGTTATTAAGCCTGCTCTGGGTGCCACATTTCCATCGTGCCCCAGTGACGATCTTCATTAGTAGGCAGCTACTCTGCCTGGTGCATGGTGGGTTTTTGTGGCTAGAGGAGCCCATCCCCATCACAGACCACTTAATCCACCGTATTACCTGGCTCTCGTGCAAAGGAGAGGACCCCGCAGAGATCTCGGAGGGGTAGAGCAGCAATTTGTCCATCTCAAAGGCCATGAAGAAGAAATACAAGCTAGAGAAGAAGAAAAGGGGCTACGCCATATCTGGCATCAACAATAAAGCAGTTAAAGTTGCGACCGAGATACTGGCAGGCAAGCTCATGCGAATGTGCAGCGTGGACGAGGTGCCCGCGCCAATGGTTGCACTCGCTGAGCAGTGTGCGGAGGGGGTCCAGTTTAACTGGTTTGAGTTCTTATGCAAAGAGTTCCTGGAAAATTTCCGCAAGGCATAGGAACAAAAAAAAAACGTTCCACTATGCATGGATTCTGCTGTCCATAGTGTTGGTGGCAAGGGAATTGTCAGAGGACAGCGAGTTCCCCACAATTGACAGGGATCTGTCGGAGGCCACGAAGTACACTTCACTATGGGCCACTAAGGACATGAACCGGATCTGCAACAGTAAGATATTTTGGGTGTTCATGGAGATGAACATCAGAATGGGGATTAACCACAATCCACGGTTATCATCCAGTGTCTACAATAGCCTGCAAAGTTTTGCAGACTTTAAAGTAGATTTCCACAACATATATCTTAGAGCGCGCAAGGACTCGGCCAAAAAATGGAGTGAGCTACCCTTCATAGCCACAAATGATGTGATTTTTGATGTACTAGAGACATGGTTGCTGGAGTGGTGTGCCCCAAACATCGCAGCAGTGGAGAAGTCTATTGCGTAGAAGAAGAAAGAGGAGGCCAAACTGCACATGACGCAATTGGCAGAAAATAGAAGGCAAGAAGCAGTGGCAGCAAAAGCATAGAAGGCACGGGACGCTGCACAAGTAGTGGCCGAACAGAAAAAGGCCGCAGCAGCAACAGCACAGAAAGCAATAGAGAAGGTGCGAGAGGGCCAGAAGTTGCCTCCGCGGGAGCAGGAGAAAGAAATGGAAACAGATGAAGAAGAGGGCGGCATAGACCCGCAAGTAGCGTCAACACCATTGAAGCACTAGCAACTTAGCGAGTAGACAAGGTCGTGCAAAAAGGTGAAAGCATCCAAGCTATCAATCAACCCAATCACCCTTACTAAGGGTGATCTGCACGACATATGCGAGAGAGTGTGTGACGTCACCACCAATGTCCTCTAGAACTTCGCGGAGGAGAATCAAATTGTGTTGGGGGCCCTCCGAGTGCAGATTCAAGAGTTGCAAGTGTGCACTCCTCAGGTTGTTAACTTCATCGTAGGGACAGCTGCAGCTGAGCAAATGCTACGCGCTCGGATGACCAACACCATAATTCTGCCAGAAGGGGCACTGGTTACAAAAAATGAGGCCGACAGGCCTACGGTTAGTGCACTAAAAGGGATAAGGATCAACATGGATGCGCTCCCACGGAAGACGCACTATGTTTTGCAGTATGGAATTACTGCAGAACTGCGGGCTAGGGAGAGTCGTGCATTGCAAGTGTTGAGTGAGCAAAAGATCAACATGGAGTTTTTGAGCTTGCAGCGTGATGAGGTGGTGTCGTAGAACAGGAAGATGGTACAGGTACTGGAAGAAGCCTGCCAGATGGTCCCTGAGCTAGCCATCCTAGTAGAGGCGGGCATCCACATATTAGCAATAGGGGTGTGTGAGGCGTGAGAAGAAATGGCCAAGGTTCAGCTGGAGCTGAACCTTCAAATAGAAAAGCTGTGGTTGAAGGCGCAGCCATCCATCCCTCCAGAAATAAGAGAACAACGTGCCAACATTATTACATCAGGGATGGAAGAGATCAGCAATGCAGTAAGGGACTGCATCAAGATGTTGGAAGAGTCATCAAGGTCCTCACCAATTTGCAAGAGGACCCTGACATCCAGTGCTTAGAGACAGAGACACGTGAGCTCCAGTAGCAGTATGACAGCATCAAAGGGACCGCATAGATGGTGGCCCTCACTCGGACTCTCACGCGAATGCAACAGGCCAAAGCGCTAAAAGACCAAGTGGACATCGCATGACACCAAGAAGCAGTTTTGAAGGCATGCGTTCAGCCTTGGATCGACGAGGCCTTCGTTATTATAGAAACAATTGAAGGCAAGCTCGTGCAAATGTAGGGGACACAAGAATAAATGCAGGGAACCAGTTCCGACACCACGGCCTCGGAACAATGTGTATATGAGATTCAACAGGAAATTTCTCAGTGCGCTACCGACCTTGCAGTTGTTCGAGCACAGTTGGAGGGTCTCCACACAAAGATCTCCGCACCGATAGAGTGACTCAAGGGCGATTCACGATTTTTGTGTTCGAGGCCTGTTGGGCGTGGAATCCCCCCAAGGCATGTTTTGGGGCTTAAAGCCCAAGTTTTGACTAATTCCATTGTAAAGACTCCGCGATTTGTGGGCACAGAGCGCGAAGTCATAATAGAGTCATAGGGTTGTTTGCCCTTGTTTTTGTAATATAAGGTCGGTTTGAAAGATCTACCCATGGTCTGCGGACAATGGGATTGTATAAATAGAGCGAGGCTCTAAGTGTAAGGGAGACATGAATCTAATAGAAGGAATAGAAGCATTGAGTCGAGGTGTAAATCGTGTCTTTGGGTCGTAGAGTAGGAGAAGGCTCTACAGTTGAGTGCGCAGAGGCCTAGTAGTCTGCAGTTGAGTGTGCAGACTCCTGTAGCTAAGTGCATAGGGTAGGTCGAGTCTATAACCGTGGGAAGAATTAATAGAGGAGAAGTTTTACCATATTTCTATGTATCTTTTCCTTGTTTTATGTATTATTAGGTATGAATTGCAAGTTTATTATTTATTTACTGCGCGAACTCATATGAATGTGCTGAATAAGTAAATATAACATAAGGCATCCATTTACGTAAGATAACTAACTGGTATAAGAAGACAAGTAATATCTCGAGAGTGATTTAGGGAATTAGTACAGATCACTGCTCCAACAGCATGGAAGCCCCAAAACCCCTGGTTAGAGCTGCGCAAAGGCAAATATATCAGGGCGCGAAAGTCGAGGAAGTGCACGAAGTAACCTGCATGAAGGGACTAACAGTTGGACCAGATCAACCCTTCATACATCTCAAGGGTGGGGAAACTTGGTTCCAACACCCCCCCATACTACTTCAGGTGAGACCTCAGTCTGTGCTCCGCGGTCTGTTACCGAAAGGGCCAGTAGTACAAGGATTTGTTTGGCTAATTAACTCTGAACCTAGGTTAGGCCCCAACAAGCCAACATATCTTAAAGGGTGTGGCGCTTCTAGAGTAGCTGCTGGAAGTAGATGCATCGCCCCTAGGTAGTCGCTAAAGGAGCTCGGCAAAGTTGTCCATCATCACATTCCTTGTCACTTGAGGGCTTCTTCGAGTAATATTTTGATAGGATCTCCTGCCCCCTCATCTTTATTTTCATCCGCCATGGGAGGTCATCAGGATTTGTGAGGCTGGTCTTGCAAAGGTTCGACCAATTCAAGCCCTAACTCCTTATATCCCGACCTTGTTGGGGACATGCAAATAAAAACAGAGAAAGAGTAGACCGCTCTGATACCATTGATCCAGATTTAAACAGGAACGCATAAAATCACATATATAACCATAAATACATAGATGCAGTAGAAAAGCACTTCATTTCATTAATAGAAAAATACTAAAATATTCTTACAAACAGAATGGAAATAAGATAGCTCGGGCAATGGTAGCTTATCTCTGAGAAGAGATGTAGTGGCTACATGCCTCCGAACTGAGTTACAATGAGGCTCAAGGGCCTTTTTATTATTGAACAACAAGAGAAAACCCTAAACAACCGAAACCCTAACCTGAGGAGATGTAACACCACAAGTTTATGGGCCCCATTGGGGTTAGTTGGGCATCCAACTTCCCGAGGTCGTAACTTGGTGATATTATCTCTGTTTGACGCGTATGATACCTTGTTGGAAAGATATCTCTAAGGACTACATATATCGATGTGATTTCCAAGTCAATCACTAAAGAAATTTTTCCAAAAAAAAAACTTCATTTAGGGACTCAAAATGGATTTGGAAGTTTGGGACCCGAAAAAACTGCCAAAAATAGTAAACGGTGCTATGATTAAGGAAACAGATGAGACTCACTGGGGGTTCTAGGTGGAATAGGCGGGTGGCCACCAATATCCACATGGATCACCATCACATCTTATTTAAGAGAAAATTCTAAGGTTCAAGCAGTGGAAGATCACATTGAGCATCAACAATAAGTTATCCAACTCTTAAAGGATAACCTCACTCTGACGTAAGATCAAATGAAACAACAAGAAAATCAACATCGCAATGAAATAATTTTTTATGTAGGCGACTAAGTATTTTTCAGCTACAATCATACAAAAAAATGTCCCTCGAGCAAGCTAAGAAGGATAATAAATTATCACCCAAGTACTGTGGTCCTTACAAGGTGTTGCAAAAGATTGGTACTATGGAATACAAATTGGAGCTGCTTGAATCTTCCCAAATACACCTATTTTTCCATGTTTCATGCTTAAAGAAGGTTATCGGTGACAAGCTCCCAGTTCAAACAATGTTTCCAGAACTTGACAAAGAAGGAAAAATCATATTTGAACTTGAAATAGTCACGGAAATAAGAACCCGACAACTATGGAATCAATTAATTTCAAAATATCTCATTAAGTGGAAGAACTTACCCACTGAAGATTCCACATGGGAGGATAAGGATTTTATACAGAAGCATCTAGAACTACTCAAGCATTGAGGACAACACTTAACAGGGCATGTTAGGTCCCTATAATACTAGTGTATTATCTTTATGGTTATTAGTGTAGCCCTCTATTGTTATTATTGTGCCCTGTATCCCCCGTGTTATTATTGTTGTGCCCCATAGAAGTCCACTATTGTTATTGTTGTGCCCTTACATTACTATTGTTATATAGGCTCTGATTATATTGTGACCCCTTAGGTTCCTATATATACCAAGGAGGTCTTATTATTTGAATCATCCAAGAATTGTTCATTTATGTAATGTAAAAGAGGTTTCCCCCTCGAAGAGGATAATTTTTAAGTCGTTGATCTATCTTTTTTGTGAGTTGGTTACATAACAAACTTCTTCCTTTTAAGATCAAACTCCTTTTCTTACTAGCTAAGAGGGAGTGTTGAAATTTTGTAGCTATGGTCAGTCTTCATAATTAATATTTTTGGCCTTGAAATATATAATGAAAATGTAAGACATGTTCGTCATGTCGTTTTCAAAAGAGAAAATTTTGAATTTTGAATTTTGAATTTTGGATTGAAACTTGTTAAGTCGACCCTCCTCCAAGTTAAGCCATCCCTTCTTCAAGTGAATCCAAACCTCGTTCAAGTTAAACCAACCCTCCTTCAACTCAAGTCAGCCCTAATGAAGAGACACCCATTCAGACATGCATAACACTTTTTGACATCCTCCATAAGACACCATTTGATCTCTCACACAACAAGATACATTTATGCATCCAAGCGAAGAAGAAGAAGGATGGAGAAGGATTAATTTATGTCAAATACCTCTCTCTTTCTCTCTCTCTCTCTCTTTGACTTTGCATATCTGAATTTTTGGGCATATTCTAAGCAATAGGTTGAACTTCTGAGCAACAGTTTTTGGGTAGCAGGAACAAAATTCTAGGCAGTCCATTCTCAGCGAAATGTCCAAATTTCTAGGCAATTTTTGGGAGGTTGAAATTCATCCTAGGCAGATCAGACATGGTTGAGTTTATTGGGCTTGACAAGGGAACAATTTGACGAGGTTTTACCATTGCATCATATGTTAGTTTGACCATCATATTGACTAACAAAATTAGGTATATCTGTTGTTGAATTGAAGAATTTCTCTAAGGAAAAGGTTGTTGGGGTTTTCCCATAAGTGGGTTTTTCCAAGGTAAATTTTGTGTTATTTTTGTGCATTGTGATCTCTATTGTCTTTGTGCATTTATGGTTGAATTTCTAAAGTGTAATTACTTAAATGATAAACTGGAAGTGCTAAAGAAGTAATTATTAGTTTTTCAAAAATTAGTGCTTGTATTTATTGCACTTGAAATATAAACATTTTCAAGAACAAATCATATGGTTTTTCTTAATATTTTCATATTTTTAAATAATTAATTAAAAATTAAATAAGTAAATAAAAAAGTGAAAGAAAAAGCACAAAATTTCATATTATGATTAATAATATCATAAAGTTTTTATAAGAGTATTAGTAGATAATTATCTTAATAGGTCACATGATTTTAATTTAATTATCAATAATTATTAGATGGAAAGTAGAGATATAACTTCCACAAATTATTTTAAAATATTTTTTTACAAGTCATAAAAGCTATTATCTTAAAAATGGTGATATCATTTTTGCATTTAAATTAAATTAGTTAATTTTAAAAAAATGTCATACAAACGTAAGTTATGGTTTTCTAAGCATATAGTATTAGTAAGTGATGGCAATGGCTCATGTTATTATTAATAAGTGATGGTATTGACTCATGATATTAGTAAGT
Organism: Pinus taeda; assembly: GCA_000404065.3. NCBI lineage: Eukaryota > Viridiplantae > Streptophyta > Pinopsida > Pinales > Pinaceae > Pinus > Pinus taeda. Next base: position 175,656 of record APFE031445733.1, read on the forward strand.
GATGGTATTAACTCACTGTATTGTAATAAAGCCTATTTACATAAGAATCACATTGGCAAAGTGATGGTGAATCTTCGTGATTAAGAATCTTGTTACAATTTTATTTGTATATATGTTTAATTGGTATATTAGCTTTTTTTATGTCCATTTAGTGATAGGGTGTGCAACTCAATTCCCTACCTTATTAAGGGGTTATTATTAAACATGACCATGATATATCCTCACCAATACTAAATTTTAATAAATAAATAAATTTTTAACTCTTTTTATAATTAATAATAATAATAATAGAAATTATTAATAATATAATAATTTAAAATAAAATTTCTAATTTAGTTAATTTTTTAAGATTTATTTGAATATTAATAATGTGAAATAAATGTGTTGAAATTTGTACATATTTATTAATGATTTAATTTATATAGTTATATTAATTTAATATAGTTTAAATAGGTTTAATAATTAAAAATATGTTTTTTTAAGCATCATTAAAAAAACATTTTTTAAATCTTAAAGAAATCTTAAACAATAAAATCCCATACACTAATAATTTGATATTTCACTTAACTATAATCTTAATACTTAATAATAATCAATGGATTATTATTATTATCCCTCCCGCGACAGTGGATACAGTGGATATACGTATTCCATTTTCTGTTTGACTTGCTATTAATCAACCGTTTTACCAAAAATTACACTGGAAAGTATTATGTTAACTTTAGAAACCCAAAAACATTTATTTTTTCTAATATTTTAATTTGATTTTTTTTTTTAATTTTGATTGGTTAATTTAAGTTGGCTTTTATTGAACAATGATGGTTATGTACTATAAAAAGTTGTAAAACTCTCAGAAGATAAGACAGCAATTTAATATACTGCTGGATGAGTATTTCGGCGGCCCTATGTGTCATTCATCCTGCAAGAAGGCAACAAGGACGATTTCATTGCTTGACTTGAAAATATTTGGCATCCTCCACAGGTGATATGTGTCCAGGGTTTCTGGCGGCGCCCTCCGATCAAAGCGCCATCTAGTCCAATGAAGGTTTTCAGCTTGGAGCATTCTGGCTTGTGCGTGGTGAAGTCGTATGTGGATGGCGCAGTGTTTGGATTTGGTAATTGCTGGAGCCCAGGTTACAAGTCGGGACAGAATTCCATAGGCAGAGATATGGTGGAAGGTTCTTAACTCGGAGAATTCTGGCTTGTGGCACAGTGTTAGGATCTGGTAATTGTTGGAGCCCAGGTTACAATTCGGGACAGAATTCCATAGGCAGAGATATGGTGTAAGGTTTTCAACTCGGAGCATTCTGGTTTGTGCGTGGCGAAGCCGTATCTGGATGGCGCAGTGTTTGGATCTGGTAATTGTTGGAGCCCAGGTTACAGTTCGAGACAGAATTCCATAGGCAGAGATATGGTGGAAGGTTTTCAACTCAGAGCATTCTGGCTTGTGGCGTAGTGTTTGGATATGGTAATTATTGGAACCCAGGTTAAAATTCGGGACAAAATTCCATAGGCAGAGATATGTGTAAGAAATCTACAGCGATTCTAAATCTTCTTAAAGAATCTCAAAATTAAACTTTAGAAGTCCAGGAATACCTCCAGCCATTGATGACGCTCTTGTTGCACAGTCCACTTGCTTCTTCACTTGAACAGCACTCCAACTTCAATCCAAGCAAAATAAAAATCACAGAAAATCTGAAGGCACTTCCAAGCTATGCTCTCTCAGCTAGATGGTGTAAACAACTGAAGGGGATTGAGATGCTAGCTTGGGGACCAATCAGATGAATTTATAGCCAAGCTTCCATCAAGATTCTAATGGCTATGTGTCAGCTGTTCCACAGATCAAGGTAGAGAACTCCAGATGGAGTAATGGACCACTTCAGGAGCTCCAACCAGAAAATTAATTAACTGCAGTTGATTTCCTTAATTTAAGGAAACTATTGCAGTTGGTTTCCAAAAATTAAGGAAAGACTGCAGTTTAGTTCCATAACCGTAGGTAACAGTTGGTAAACATTAATGGAGCTTAACATTCTCCCACTTGGTCCATACTTCCAAACTTAATGTCTCAACTTAAAAACCATTGACAATCTGTGTTAAGTAATAGATACATGAATCATGGCGATAAGTCCTCTAATGACGAGTATTATCTTCCATGTATTACTATGTATTTATTCTTATTATAATTTATGTGGCAACAATTTCTTAATGAATAAACCTTATGTTTATTCTTGGTCCTTCTTAAATGAATTTTCTCAAATCAACTTAAGGTGCACATAAATATGAGAAAAAACATCACAATAATTAAGAATTTCATTAAAAAACATTGTCCATACAATGAGAAACTACATAATGGAACCAAGTCCCATATTCATTACATGATCCTTGAATTTAAATGGTGGCATGCCCTTAGTCAAAGGATCAACGTTCATCAATTCAGTGCTGATGTGCTCAATGACCACTTTCTTTTCTTTAACATGTTCCCTTATAGCTAAATACTTAATGTCGATGTGTTTATTTCGACTCCCACTTTTGTTGTTTTTAGCCATAAAAACAGCAGCAGAATTATCACAGTATGTTCTTAATGGCTTAGAGACAGAATCCATAATTCTAAGCCCAAAAATGAAACTCTTAAGCCATACACCATGTACAGTAGCCTCAAAACAGGAGACGAACTCGTCTTCCATAGTGGAAGTGTGAGATTCTGAATGATCCTTCTCAAAAACTATGTTTCTGGTTTGATCGCTCCCACTAATAAAGTCATTTTCAAGAAACTTAAAATTGAGGCTTAATAAAATTTCATGTTTTACCAATGTAAATCATGCTCAAAATTGAATCTAATGACATAAAAATTGCCTGTGGGCTAAATTTTTAATTCAAGCAGATTCAATTATTCATTGTTTTGAACTTTATGATAAAACTATTCATTCATAACTCCTGTGGGTAGGTTATGAAATTTTATCCTAATTAATTACATAAATATAATAAAAATTCCCGTGGGATAAAATTTATTATATTTAGTCTAATTAATTACAATTTAATGTCTAAATAATCTTTATGTGATCTAAAATATATAATTTTATTTAATTAAAGAAGCTGTGGCTATTCTCTAATTAATTAAAATTATATGGATCACTAGACATTATTTTTACATAAATAGCATAAACAAAAATTTAACCAGTAAATTAATGTTTACTGAAAGGAGTAAGTCAAAATGACATTTTAAATAAACTCCATATAACTGTCAGCATTACGGTAAACAACAGTAATAATTCTTCAAAATTAAAGCTAAAGCAGTCAGCATTACCGTAAATGACTGCAAATCGATTGTTCAATTTATAAACAAACCCCGGAGATTGACTGAAG
>APFE031445736.1:0-10893 GCA_000404065.3 Pinus taeda
GTGGAGGGAGAGAGGGAGGACGAGGAGGAGGATGGGGAGGGAGAGGAGGAGGATGGGGAGGAGGATGGGGAGGGATAGGAGGAGGAGGATAGTGTATATTTGAAGCATTTTCTTAATAAGGGTGAAATAAAAGGCTCATCCAAAACCATATCAAAAACAAATTCCATCATTACATCTAGATGCACCAATCATCATAATAATAAAATTACATAGTCTCATACTTCATACCGGAACTTGTCTTCCATGTGTAAAATTTTTAGATTTTGTTTTACGATGGAACCCACTTAATTAACCATAAATTTATTTATGTCCATTTACATACTTTTATTTGAAATATTTCTTGGTGTTGACGATGATCTATGGAAATTGTACTTGTGATTTTATCTTTTCTATTTCCCATTTACCTCATAAGAGTTCAAAACTTCTTCCCTTAAGATCTCTCATATGTATCATCTACATTCTTGTTAAGGTATGTCCTTAAATAGCAGTCATTGACTCATAATTTTAATTTTAATATGAGTATAGTAATATGGTGATAGTATGGTAGAAGAGACATATTGGTATAAAATTAAACATAGTATTCAACTTTCTTTATTCTCCATTACTATTTTCAACACTCTCATGTCTATTTATCCTGCATGATGACCACATCCCTAGAATTTCTAATCCAAATTTTTAATCCAGTAATCATACACTACAATTTGTTCATTTATAAAGTTTGAATATGAACAAGGTCTATCATTTAAAGTATATTAAACCATTGTTACCTCATGGCTCATGGTATAGAGTCCTTGTGCCCTCCTAAGCGAATCTAATGACAACTTAAGTTTTGGGGAACATATAAAGAATGAGAAATTTTACCTTCTACATAATTTACAACACTTAATAATTAGGAAAAATAGATCAGTGACCAATTTTCCATGTATACTTATGGAAATTAATTAACACGTTAAATTTTGTTATTTTGTGTATTACTCTCAACTCTACCACAAAATGTAGCCAGACCAGATAGTGTATAAAGTGAACAACTGTCACAAAATTTATTGGATGCATCCTATCTCCTAGCTCTTTGAAGGAGATCATTCCACAGATGCACATCATCAAACATTATGAACGCTCCATTGTGAGTGGAGAAAATTTCTTGTCTCCAGATACACTGGATTGTATTGCTAATTTGACCAAATCATTTCGCTATTTCTTTTTCCTTGGGTGTTCAGAAAATTAAGTTAATTTTTAATTTACTTCGATTAACATCCTTCCTTAATTATTATTTAAATTGGCTAGGCTATGACTTTCAAAATTCAATGAATTAAAATAAATCATCAACAGAACAAATTTCCCAACCGTCCAAACCATGTACAATAATTTTAACCTAATTACAAATGGATTTCAATCAACCTCCTTCGTCAATTCATTATTTAAATTTAAATAGGGCAAGCAACGTTTTCGGCATTTAATGTTAGAAAACACTCAATCCTCTTCACCCAAACCTAGTATAATAATTTTGAATCAGAGTTTAAAAGAGAGATTGAAGGCTAGCATATGTGGTGATTATGTAATTGCATATGCTTTTCCTATCTCCCATATGATGCACCAGAATGGTTTCAGAAAAAAATCATTGGTCACCCCTCTCAAATTAATCCATAAAATTCCATTGTTTCTGGTTGACACTAAGAATGAAGAGAATAGTTATGAAATCAAGGAAAGTTGGAAAGACTTTACAGTGAAGCGAGCCAGTATACCTTAAACCATACTTGAAATACGAAACAGAAAAATCATGAAAATTTTTTCATATGAGCGATCCGTCATAAAAGAAGGCTATGCGAGAGTCTTCATTGTGATCATAGCCAACATTTTCCCTAAGACATTTATGGATTGTGAGTCTCCACACATGGCTTAGGCTTGCCCACTACGATGCTAGATTTCCAAAAACACCTCACTCTCCTCTTTATAGATATAAATTTTTGCAACGGTGGCCTCAAGGAAGTTTCTTAGCCTCCCTTACTAAATGATTGCAACACCTTGTGATATCTCCCTCTATGGAAGAATCCAAAGGAAATCTATAGAAAAATACATCCAATATAGTTTTAGCACTGAAGAGGATGAAATTTGATACCAACGTATGGGTAGGAGGAGTATTATATCGAAGAACTACTAATAGAACAGACATTGTGTAACCTCCATGCAAGGAGAAATTAAGGCATGAGAAGATAAGATGAGCAAGATTTTCCCAGTGTGACTTGTCTATGTGCAAGTAAGGATAAGTGTTATCCAAATTACATAAGAAGATAGGAGGATAACCACTCACAACAAGTTGTCATTTGCTTGCTACAAGTTTGGTAGCTTCACTCGCTTGCCTACCTAAGGGATAGTTGTCCTAGACCTAAAGAACACATCGTGTTCTTACTACTTTTTCACCCAAAAAGAAACTCATAATTTCATAAGACCTTTACAAGTATTAGGATTACCTCACGTGAGTAAGGTTATTTTTTTCAAGATGGAATGAAATTTCAACGCATTAAGGTATTAAAGGCACTCTTTATCCTTATTTGAGCAGTTAGCGATAAAAATTTGATACTTGGCCATGGAATGTCCAACCAAGTCTCTTTTTCTCAGATAAGGTGGATACTCACATTGTTCTCCCTGAAACCAAGAAAGGATAACCATTATCCTAGACCAAATTCCTTTTAACGCCTCTAGATCAGCCAATAGGGCAAAAAAAAATCATTATTGGGGACCGAAAGGGAAACAATAACCCTTAATGGGATTTTATCCAACAACCTAGTTGGGAAGGTGTCTGTTTAGCTTTAAACCTACCAATAAAATGAACTACTTCTGAAAAATACTAAAATCCAATGTCATCACTCATAGTAAACTATTATAGGGTCAGTATAGACACACACAATCACTTAACCCATGATTACTTAAAAGAAAGTAGGTGGAAGTGATTTTATCCATGTTGTGATTCTATTACCCAGAAATTGGATTTGATGTATTTGAAATGTTTTTATTTTTATTTAGTATCAAAGGAACCTTTGGCTTCATTAATAAACTAAAATTGACAGTTTATTTTAGTATCTTCTTAAGAATTTTATAAATTTAATAATTTGTTTAAATAAAATGATATTAATCATGAATGAATATGAATATGACAATTTATTGTCCAATTTGTGAATATCCAGTGGAAAAGATCCACTGGTTTTGGCCAAAAACTGTTGAATCTACATAGTACTTCTTGAGATGCATATGTTCTACATAGATCATTTACTTCTGGTAGATATACAATCATTACTGATATTTGATTTAGTTTTTGAACTATGTAGGGATTGGGTATATCATGTGTCTGATATAGTATTGTTGAGGCAAAAAAATCACCTTTAAGGATAGCTTTGAACAAAAATCCTCCATTTACTTGACCTTGATTCAATTTTGTTCCTTTGGGAATATGAAATCCAGACACTCCCCCTATGCCCTCTGAATTTCTTTTTTGAGGGGATCCTCCTCGAAGCCTCAAGTTTAATATGATGGTGGATGATGGGAGGATGTTATAATCTTGTAAGATCAGATCTTCCTACATGGATTTTCCTCCAAAGATCAGACTTTGTAGGAGCATCAAGATACCCAAAGTTTGCATGGTATTGTGCTTTAATTTTATGATGTGATTTGTCGCCGAAACTCAAAATAATATTGATTTTCCATTTGGTGATTTAATAAAAATTTGGAAGGCTACCATAGTTTTGAGATTTAGTGCCCATACTTGAGAGTCATGCAGATATTTAGTTGAATCAAGGGATAAGTGTGGAGCTCCAAAGAGTGAGAGGGGTTTTCGTGGTAGTACCAAGTTCATAAGTGATGGGAAAATTACCAAACACGCCCACTGTGATGGAGGAGAATTCTAATCTGGAAAAAAATGTGGCAGAATCTTCAGATCTAATGCTACTCCATTTCGATAACCTAATGTGCTCAGGGGATTGACAATTTCCAGATCAAGGATCTTCTATAATGGACCTATGAAATGAATTGTTCGAGGTTGAAGATTCACTTCTATAGCCAGATTTTCTCCTTTAGATATGACCAATATTGCTCTTGTGACTAAGAGGAGAGAGTGATAAGATTTCTGATCGAGAGTTGCCTTAATCATACACATATCCATTCCCAACTCATGAATGTGATTCCCTTTTCTTCCTTCTATGCTATCATGTATGTATGTGGTGATCAAATACACCGTATCCATGATATGGTAAATAATATTGCCAACAACCCGTGTAGTGAGTCTCCATCCCCGGCCAAGGGACCAAAACCAATATTTAGGCCATTCAAAAACTCCATTATCGAACTTGTGAGCAGTGAGATCATGCCCTAATGATGACGCAAAATGTTGATTTGATATCTGAAGAAACTTGACTGCATAAGGAAAGCAAAAAGATTGAGAAACCCTCGCAATCACACCGAGCTCGTCCTCTTGACAGAGTTCCCCTATCAAACTTTAATTTGATTTTTTAGTTAATATATTCATATCTTACATTTTAATCAAATTTTTTATTTAATTCAATCATTGTAATTTCTTAAATAGTGTATTAGTTAATTATTTTTGTATGGTACAAAATTCATGGAGTTTATAACTTGTTAAATCTATTTTGTATAAAATCAAAATTTCACAAATATTTTTAGTCAACAACTTGTATAGATACAAATGACCATGACAATACCGCAAGTAAAAATGGCTATGGATTTTCTTTGTAATCATCATCACCAATTTTTGTATATTTGAAAATCACAGGTGTTCACGATTTGTTATAATCAATATATACTTTTCAACCATAAAAATAATGATAGCATCATAGGTGGCTATGACCATGAATTCTTTTATAACCGTAGTCATTAAATGTCAAATTAAACATATCTCTAATGGCCCTCATGAAAACGATAAATTCAAATAAAATAAACATAAAATTTTAAAATTAATTTACAAATTGATGTTTTATGATAATATAATTTTAAATGTATGTGCTTTTATTTATGCTATGTTTGTTTGTTGCGCTTTTATGTGCTTTTGGTTGCTTGTTTTTGTATAATATTTTTACACATATGTAATATCATGTACAATAGTTACTTTTAGACTGAGCATAATTTGTATATTAACTTATTAATGTTTAAATTGTTGCTTAATGTAATAAAATCTTATTTTTTCACCATAAATTTTTGTAAGCACCACTATTCAGTGCATAATATTTTTTATAAGTGTTTTTAATTAATACAATTTTTATAATTCGTTACAGGTTGATATTTTATGATGAATTTTAAATGTTTGTGTTTTCATTTTATGTAATGTATGTGTTTGTTTGTTTATGCTCTTGTTTTTGTAAAATTTTAGGACACAAGAAAAGCTTCCGTTAGAATATCCTGTATGGAAGGTCATTGCCCAAATTGTCTATTGACCTAATACAAATCACCTTTATGATGATTTTACATACATAAAATATACTATGGAATAATTACACTTCTAATTAATTGAATGTGTATTGAATTATATATGTTCAAATTAGTATTTAGTTTAACAAAATTCCATTTATTTTACGAGTATATGTATAACTTTTCTTTCCAAGTTGATAGAAGTTCATGCAAAGGAAACGTTTTTTGAGATCTAACCTCGAGGGGTCTTACTAGAAATTGGCAACAGTTTCTTGTGAAATCACACTACACAAAGAGATGATGGATGCTTTCTCCACTTTTCTGGCACATGGCATAGTGAGAACGACCTTCATAACCTTCCTTTTTGAGATTGTCAGTTGTTAGAATCTTTCCTTAAGGAGAGTCCACATGAACAGTTTGACTTTCGGAAGGCTTTCAATTTTCCATGCATCCCACCAATGATCCCAATCTTGATTTGCTTGTTGTTGTATAGTGGCATATCCAGATTCGACTGAATAATCCACTCCATCAGGATCCCATCTAAAAGATCATTTTGTGTCTTGAATCAAAGGTGCTACACCCTTAAGATGAGAAATTAAGTTTCTCCATTGAGGAACCAAGCATTAGGGAAGGTTGTGAATCCTCCAATCATCCCAGTCTCCATCACTGCAATGAGATACGTCTTCCATATTACTGATTCCTTTTATTTTCATCCACCTTCTCAAATCATGGAGATTTTCTTTATAGGATATAGGAAGATTTCCTATTATTTTTTCCTCCCAAATTTTGGTAATTTTCCCATTCCCAAGGATCGTGGAGGAATTTTCTTCAATGAGGGAAAGAGTATTTTTAATCAAAATCTAGATCTAAGGGTAGGGCCTTATCGGGAAACCCTTTTCATGTAGTAATATTCTATTATGGTTCATGTATTTTGTTTCTAGGATTTTCTTCCACCAACTACTATCTCGAGTACTAAATATCCATGTCATTTTTACTCCTAGTGCTAAATTCATTATCCCAGGAAGTCTTATAACAAGACCTCATTTCTCATATGGTTTTGTTACTTGGCCTCATTTCACTAGGTTGATTTTCTTTCTTTCTACTTTACCTCCTTGCCATAGGAAACCCCTAATTACTAGTTCTATTTATTTATAAATGCTTCACAGAGCTAGTATTGCTCAAAGCTAGTATATTGGAACACATGTCAGTAATGCCTTGATTAATACCACCCTTCCTCCCATGTTGAGTGCGTTCGTTCCCCAATTTTGTAGCCTTTTCCATTTTCTCTATGCACTTGTTCCATATCTCTGTCTTCGAATTTTCTTTGGAGATTGGAAGACCAAGATAAAGGAAGTGGCTCCATTTTTCTTGAAAAGGAATTTCCAGAATTTGTGATAATTTTTGGAGAGGGTGGAGAGGAGTGTTCCAACCAAAAATTATTTGTTTCTGATTATTTAGAAGTCCTCCAGAGGCTTGTATAAATCTATTGAGCACCTTGTTGATTATTCCTGCTATAATACATGAGGCCCCTCCAATAACTAAAGTATCATCTGCCAATATAGACTGGTGAATACTCTTTACTTCTAGAGAGATTGAAATTCCTGTGGTAGCCTAACCTTATCTACATTTCTCTAGATTTCAATTCAGTGAGTCTGCCATGATGACATGTAGAAAAGGGGTAGGAGGATAGTCTTATTGAAGCCCCCTTGATCTTTGGAAAAAATCACTTGGTCTTCCATTGACCAAGGGATCTATCCAAGGTCTAATAATTCAAGATTTAATTATATCTCTTTCCTTTTTACAAAAACCAATTTTCTATAGGACATTAGAAAGGAAACCAAGATTGACCCTATCAAAAGAATTTTCCATTTCCCACATGAAAATTATTCCATTTTCCTTTTTCAAATGGTTAGAATGCAATGCTTCCTATACTATTATAATCAAGAATTTGTCTCCTTGGGGAAAATTCCCCTTGGTTTCTTGATATTATTTCTGGAAGCATTACTTTTATTCCATTTGCCAGAGTATTTGTAATAATTTCGTAGGGAGAGATACACAGAGAAATAGGCCTGAACCTACTGAATTTTTTTGCATTAGACTCTTTTGGAACTAGTGTAGGAATGGAGGAGTTTTTAAATCCTCCTACCGTGTATTTTCCAAAAATGTTTCTGATCATTTTTATCAAGTATTTTTTAATGATGTTCTATTTATTTTTATGGAAATATTTTGGAAACCCATCAGACTTGTGGCCTTATTCAGATGTAAATCCCAAACAACAGTGACAAATATCAGGTTTTTCTGATGCTATTCAATCTTTCATTGCATTAAATTTTAGCAAACATTCCATTCCTCTGCAATTCCAAGAGACAATATCCATTATCACTTTGGGTTGTGGGTAGAGGGACATTTCCCTCTGTTGGCAGGACCATTTTCTCTTTTTTAATAAAGTAGGAGAGGGAGGAGGAGGAGGAGGAGGCGATGGACGTGGAAGTGGTGGAGGAGGTGTTGGTGGAGGTGGAGGAGGAGGTTGTGGAGGAGGTGGAGTTGGAGGAGGAGGAGGAGGAGGTGGTGGTGGTGGTCGAGGTGGAGATGGATGAGGTGGAGGAAGAGGATGTGGAAGTTGAGGTAAGTTTTTTATAAAGAAGGTTCGGTTTCTTTGAATATTACAATAATAATACATTAATAAATTTTATATTAAGAATACAAATATTAAGGAAAACAATTAATTAAAATAATTTGTACTAAGAATATGTATTTTTAAATGAGAATTTACATATTAAAACATAATTCCACCATATAATATTAACTAAAATTGGGTTTGTTATTAATATGTTATTATCTATAAATATAAATATTACACATATATTAATATATAGAAAATTATACATTATTAGAAAAACTTCTAATATTAATAAAAATTAAGCTTTAATATTAACATTAATAAAACTTAATTAATAACATTTATGTATTATCATTAATATTCATAAATAATGTTCATAATAGTTACATTTTAGACATTAACGACAATAATAATAAAATATAATATTGACAATACAAATATTAACATTAATGTTATTAATAATAAGCTTAATATTCTTAATAATTTCATATAATAATTATTTATCTAATAATATTATTAAATGTAGTAATTTTGTATATTTTGTAACTAGATCAAATTGTTAATGTGGCTAACATAACCATTAATGTATAACTTTATTTAATTATAATTCATCATTTTCAATCTTATTAAACACTAACAATTATAGTAGGTCGTAATTAATCATTTATTAATGTATTAAGCCAAATGAAATATTAATACTTTGATTATTAACTAATATATAAAACCATAATTTATGAATATCAATACTATTAATTATTTATTAATATTATTATTACGTTAAAGCCTAATATAAGTAATAACAACGTATATTTTTTTTATATCAATCAATATAATATATATTAATGTTAATGTTAATATATTAATACTAGTATAATATATAGTATATTATTGTTAATATATTAATATTAGTATTATCATTAATGTCAATATTACTATTAACATTGATATTAATGTGTCTCTTACTCTAAATATGTGTTAAAATTTAACTAGTCATGCCCATTAAAACATGTGCCTTACAATCTAGTTGAACTTTTTGAGGCCATAGCTACACGACACCCTAAAAATTATTTAGGTTTATATTTTAGTGTTAATATAATATGACATAGTTTTGATATTTATGTCATCTAATAAACCCTCATATATATATATATATTGTGAACTTTTGCAGCCATAGTTGTAACCGGCCCTAAAATGGTTACTATGTACATATATTATAGATTGTTGGAGCTTTAGAGACACAAGTGCAGCATGTAGTTGTGAGATCTCTTAGAGATAAGCTACCATTTCCCAAGCTATTTTATTTCCATTTTTTTGTAAGAAGATCTCATTTCATTTATAATAATCACATGAAGTTTTATTTCCTATTCAACTCTATGTTTATATTTATATTTTTATTATGTTTCTTTCCTGCATAAGTCTGGATAATCATAACATGCACTATGAGTAAAAGAACTCCTCCCTAGGACAATGACAAGCACATTTCATTGTCTAAGATTTTGAGTGGTTGTATTGAGGGATTCTTTCTTCGAAAGTGCAATACTTGGAGTTTGTTTTGAATTAGGACATGTTGAGGAGAACTAAATTTAGGATACTCTTTTAGGGAGAAAAAAACCATGTCATAAGGAGTGCTTGAAATGTGGATCCTTAGGTTAAAAACCACGCAACTTTGAAGGTGACTTCTAACAACCACATGACACTTGTACATCTTCACTAAATTATTGTGATGCGGATATACTATAATAACTTATATTAGGTTGTTGCACACTTGATCCATTTTCTATTATTTTCCTAACTAGCCTATCTTATAAAACGATGAGAGTGTTCTCATTCTCACAACTTAGTCAGTAGATCATCCATATCTTCTTTATGTAATCATATTGTAGCCCTTTTTTTTGTAATTCTAGGGTTAAAGCTTGGGTGGATTATTGGGAACTAGGGGTTTTGTGAGATTAAATTAAGAGAAGTATCTCAACACAAGCATTAACATGTTTAATAACCTAAGTCTTGTGAGATGAAACCTTAGAAAATAACTCAAGCACTTAATGCTAATGGAGCTTATGTCATGCACATTTATATAAATCTCGTTGAGGACTTTTTTTATGAGAGAAAAGATTCCAATAGTGAGATTGTTGGTGTGATTATAGATTGTAGTGTAACCTTTGATGCATCTAAGATAGCTTGGTGAGCTTGGAGAGATGCCTTGATAACCTACAATATTGTTGACCAAAAATTGTAGATGGCAAATGTTCTAGCTAGGATTTAGAAGGATCTACATTGCCTTTTCTAAGGTTCACTTGAAAGACATGTCGTATAACATAGAATGTCTAAGGCATTGTATTTTATCTTCATTTATGTTGTAATAATAACTCTACCCTTGTTATCTAAAATTGTGTGATGTATTTCTAAGGATTTCACATACATTTTCATTTATAATAGACAAATTAGGTATTTGGGAATTGAGAGTGATGGGGGGACTGTTAAAGCCACCATCTGAGCTACCAAAATCACATGGAATCTCAATATTCCTTGTATCAACCATGGTAAATCCATGATTTATAATAGACAAATTAGGTATTTGATAATTGAGAGTGATGGGGGGGGATGGTTAAAGCCACCATATGAGATTCTAAATTCACATGGAATCTCAATATTCCTTGTATCAACCATGTTAAATACATTAGCACGTTCAATTCATTCATTTATTATATGGCTTGAACCTTTGAATACTTAATGTTATATTATGTTTTAATTTAATTATCAAACAAAATTCACAATTAACATCAGTTAAATTTTTTATTCAATATGTAAATATCAGTGAATGTTGTATTTTTCAAACTTTATATTTTATAAAATTTATTTTA
>APFE031445744.1:19929-59614 GCA_000404065.3 Pinus taeda
TAAAAACACATTCATGTGATATTTTAGGATAAGAATGATGTTTGCTAGCAAATCATTAAACTAAGTTTTTATGTAGGTGCACAATGCTAACATGTACATCTTTACACTCCATGACCTTGTATCTACCTGGCATGAAGCAGTCAGTGATCTATTATTACTTAAAAGCCATTTGCGTCTGGCTCATGATTAGTCAACAACTGGGTGCTAACAAAAATAATATGGATGTTCTCTTTTTATCTTGATGTCATCTAATACAAATTCCATTTCAAAAAGTCAAATTTATACAAATTTTATTGTCACCAAATGCAAAAATGAACAAGAACAATGTGACATTGAGCTTATTTGTTGGTGTATCATATACTGTCCTTCACTGACACTTTGAATTAGATATTCCAGTAGCAAATACTCCATTTTTTTCCACCATTTTGGCACCGTTTATTAGATTGGTGCTCCAAGTTACTTTGTAAGTAGAAAGTTATTGAAGGATATATCCATGGATCTGAACTCTACATAAGTACAGACATCGCTGAGCGAAAAAAAAAAAAATGGAACAGACAAGTACATATCTGAAATTTTCTTGCTACTTTTGTAGGACACAAAATATGAACACAGAATCCATAGGCACAAAAGCAAGAGATGACCATGAAGCTATAAAATTAGAAGCCTCGAAAAAAATTTAGAATTACATCAAGCAATTAAACAAATAATACAGATGACTATAACAAAGCAGGAGCAATAGTGATAATGGTGATAAAAGTATAAATTTACACATTGAAGACACAAGTATCCCAAAATTGATGAACCAAAATCAGAATAGAAAAACCACATTGAAAGAATCATAATAGCATGGATCAAAAACCATACTCTGGTCAAAGGTTCACTTTGTAACCCACCACATACTTGAGCCCAATTTTTAGTTACCATACAAGACATGGTCAATAAGCAACACAAGCTAACCCTGAAAAGATTCCCACTATGGGTAAACGTAATATTGTTCTTAGAGTATCCACATCCTTTTAATCATAGAAACAATAGGAAACATTGTTGAGTTGAAATATTGATCATGGTCTCTTGTGTAAAAGAATAGAACATAAAACATTACATTGTCCAAATATCGTTTAGATAACTTACAAAACTAACTATATAGAAGAGACAGCTCACGCCTCATTGTCTTCCATCCTTCACCGGTATTCACCGGTCTTTGCACTTTCCAAATAGCTATAAGATATCTCATTTCAAAAATAGAAAATACCACACACTTCAAAAAAATAGAAAATACTCACAAGCGCTTCTCATGGGGTTTGAGCATGTAAGTGGTGGCCAAGTCCGATCAGAGCACCAGAAATCAAACATATTGCAGCTTTGCCATATAGTTCAATGATCTCACCTTTGTCTTCATGGTGCCTTATTCTTCAAAAATTGATTAGTCCACCACCCGAATACCCCATCTAGCTTTCGATTCTGATGAGGCGTGGAGTTTCTTTGACAAGCATGGGTTAGCAATTTAAGTCGTGGGAGTGTTTATCGAAGACGTTGGAGACGCTTTCCAGAATAGCATGGGAAATGGTGTTGTGGCTATGCGGGAGCCATGCAATCTTGTCGATGAGGCCATGGGTGGGAAGGTCTGTGGAATGGCGTTATGGCTGAGCGAGGAGGAAGTAATCCCCAAGCACCTGTGTTGCCTTTGAAGGGCTCCTTGAGACATTGAGGCATTCTGAATTTGTAGTATATGATGAAAGTCCTATTGCATGTGATGCTACAATGACTAATGAAGATGTGGCATAAGAGTTGGAGAATGGAGGACCGGGAATTAAGAGGACGTGCCTTTTGTTGTATAAGATGACCCTGATAAGATTGTCATACCAGATGATTGGCGTTCTGCTGTGGAGCTTATTACAAACAATGGTGATTGTTTTGTTATTCCTTTGATTGTGGTAGTGTTCAATGTGCATAATAAATATGCCTGTTACCAAAATTAAATAAACAAACAAATAAAAACAAATTGGACAAAAATGATCGTAGAAACAAATTATACTTCAAAACCAAAATATATAAATTTATGATAAATGAGCTTTATCTGATGCCTATCATAAAACACACACCACTCAGATTATGTTGTGGCAGAGCCTGCAAACAGTTGTTAAAAATGGCTAATGAATTAATGAAACAAATTAGAATTGTGGAAATCTAGAAACCCCGATCCCAAAGTTTAGTTGCCGTGGAAATTACTCGTAGTAAATAAATAAATATACGGCCTCTCGAAGTAAGCATCCTGTATTCCCTTCAAAACAAATCAAGTTAAAAATGCCAGCCAATTTTTTTTTTTTAAGATGCCCATAGGCCCTAAGGGTTGAGCCTAAGCTCTGATACCATATGTAACAACCTAAGTAAACATGTAGTTAATAAACTAAGTTCAAATTATGAATAGTGCTTTGTAGTTAATGTCATATTCAATCAAATCAACACTTACCTTATATTACCTGTAATTGAAGTATGCTTACCGCAACAAGGTTATGGGGACTACTCTCCACCCAACTGTAGGCTCAATTGCGCAAGGATTTGCTACAACTGGCCACCACCAAGCCCTCACTCAATGTACTACTGCCAATGACTCCTAAGTCTTAGAACACCATTCTCCCAAGAGAATGAAAGATAGAATCTCGGAATGATGGAATGCCTCCCATCCTCCTCACCATCTAATAAATAGAAGAAACATTGGATGGGAAACCACATGTACATACTCCATGTGTCTACATGCGACTTTTTTATTTTTATTTTTAGCTTTTTTGTTTTATTTCTTTACTTTTCATTTGATTTTTATCTTGTTTTTTCTTCTTTTTGATAGTTTTCTTGTTTTATTCTATTTATTCTCATTTAGAGATTTAGTATGGTTATTACTATTATTTTTTCTAATTTTTATTATTTTTATTTATTTTCTTGTATATATTTTTAATATCATTTATTATTTAACATTTATGATTTATTATTTATATTATTTATTATTTATTATTAAGGGGAGGGATATTACAGTAAATGTGTTGGGTTGGTTGGGCCTTAGACAACCAGCATGCTTCCCTTTTAAGTAAAAATGTTGCTCAGTACTTCGATCAATTTATCAGCTCAAATACATAAATGTGATTTATAAAACATGAGGCGGAGCTCCCTTTTATTAATTCACTGAGGCAAGTACATGCGTGGATACATCGTCCAACCCAAATTCAAGCGATAAAAAAATACACCAACCTGTTACCGCCTCTCTGGCTGTGTCTCTGTTCTATCCAAAAAAACTCCCTTAGTCCTATCTAAATTCTACATTATATAGATCTTTGGCCAAGGGCCAAAATAGATCTTTCAACCAATTACATAACCAACCATAGAATTTAGCTTCTCAACCTTTAAACTTGGATAGTTAACAAAATCGTAGCAAATCTCTAGCTTTCGTTCTTCATAGTTTTGATCTCGACTGCCTTTGGATCGATTTTGCTATCGTGGTTGAAGCTTCTTAAAATGAGGTGGTGATCAACGAGGTTCGGATCTACTGTAAGGATTTGTTGTGCTTGTAACAGTGCAAGATCCGATCCTGCACTAATATCAACGGTCACAATAAGTACTATAACTACCAAATAAACATTGAAGATATCAATAAGTTACAATGAGTGATTAAAAGTAAGAAATCATGTAATAAATGATTAATTAATGCTAAGTTAAGTTAAAAATATGAAAAGTAAAGTGCATATGAAATATGTCACCATTCCTGGAATGGTGCAAGATGAGGGTGTATAAGAAAGGTAAAACAATGGTAAATGGTTATGATTTAGGAAGGTGAAAATGGTAAAAAGAGAGCAAATTAGGGGGCTAACATCCTCCCATCCCCAAACTATTGTGTGTCCTCACACAACTCTTTACCTTTGCAAAAAAACCTTCAAAAATTTGAGCATTCCAGCTCAATCCTTCTTTGGCATACTGACATCAGCCTGCAATGTTTCAGACTTCCTCTTTCTGATGTTCTTTAGTTTCTTTGTCACCTTTTTCAGTCGCTTGCAACATTGTGCAGCTTGGTACTTCTAGACTTTAACTTCTCTTTTATTTTTCCAGATCTCCGCAGTTAATTATTTTCTACTCTGTTCTTTATCATGACACGCTTTAGCTATGAGCTATTCTAAGTTCTACACTTGAAGCTCTAGATCAACTACCTGAGCAATAGGAGTTACCAAATCTTTTTCCTTTTTTGCCTCGACAGGGGTTGTGTCTTCCTCAGGGACCTCAATATCCCTCATGGTTACATCAGGAAATTCTTCTTCCTCTGGTTCTTCTTCTTCTAGTTCTTCTTTTCCTGCTTCTTCTTCTTCTATTACTTCTTCTTCTGCTTCTTCTTCTGGTTCTTCTTCTTGCGGTTCTTCTTCTTGTACTAGTGATTCTTCTTGTATTGGTGTAGGAGGGGATTCAACGCCCTGTGGGTACTATGGTTCTTTTCTTGTATAAGATTCTTTATTCTTTTTTTGGGGCTTTTTAATGAAATTTTCCAACAGAGTGTCATCTTCAACCTCTGTAAATTTTGCTGTGTCCGCAAGGACTAACAGGTTGTCTTTTTCGGGGGTCTGTGCCTATACTAGTGGCGTAGAAGGAGTCTCTTCAATAGGTGTAGTAGATGTTTTCTTATTTTGAGATGGGGCCCTTCCTTCCTTTGATTTTTCAAGTCATTTCCTTTTTGTACTAGTGTAAGAAGGACTCCCCTTTTCATTCTTACTTGAGCCCTTGCTTGTTCTTACGGGGTCCTCTATCTCCTTTCCAAAAGCTGTCGTTTTATGTAGTTATTTTAACAGTGCCTCCCAGGTCATGCCTTTAACTTCTAGTTGTTTCTAGACCAAAATATCTATCAAGCCATGGTGATATAACTGCGTGTCGGCCCGGTCTGCATGTCTATCCCGCGCACCTTTGGCCATTTTTCTAAGCTCTTAAACAAAAAATAGGGGAAATTCATCCTCCACCGAATGTGTTGGGCGGCTTCGAAATGCTGCAACATTCTAAAATGATATACTAAAGTGCGAGAGTACCTTCCCTCACAGGTTACAAATTTTTGCGGGATGAAAAGGAGGTCTTGCCACTGTCCTAGAAGGGCACTACGTGGAACTCATTCCTTCCAATCTACCTTAATCTTCTTGTCGACAATAAAATGTTGCCATCACTTGCTTTCTAGTTTCTGATTTTTAAACCACTGCTCACCAATATTTTCCAAGCCTGTCGTTGCTGCTACAAACTCTTCCGTAACTTCAAATTTTAGAGGCCCAATTTTTACTTGGCCATTTTTTAAACTTCTGGAAAATTGTAAGGCTACTTCTTTGTCGTGCCCATCAAACTTCTACAAGAACTGAAGAAAGCCTGAGTCTTGCAATAGTGCAAGACTATTGCGATACTTGGCAGTCTGTTCTACCCTACTGAGAGATGAGCGTTCGCTTCGAACGGGCGGCATCACTGCTTAATGGCTATGAACAGTCGATAATTTTACATACAACACCAGGAGAATTGGTTCTTATAGAGAGGGATCCAACTGTCCACCATCCTTTGCATATTATCACACATTCATTGCACTGAAATAGTCGTGGATGCATGACATGTTTGAAATCAGGTCCGATTGGTACTTGCAGCGACGTTCTAATGGCTAGGTGAGGTAATCATTATGAGTGAAGGACATCTATGATGATGGTAGAAAGGGGAAATTATGTCCAATCAACGATTAAACTCTTCCGCATTCCTTCATAATTCAAAAAAGAGCTTAGCATTCATTAAAAAATGACCATGATTCTTAACTTAAAAACACCTTGTACTTTAAATAATTTTCTCCTAGTTAATATGATAGCATGAGTACTCGTCGACTAAGTGAAAGGAATCCTTATAAATTTTAATGATGACCACTTTCCTATGATGTATACTATGAAGAGAACAAATTGTACTAAGTTTCTGACAGGGTGCATGCTTGCACTGGTCTTCTTCTACTGCTTAAATTATGCTATTCTATTGGTACCATTCTGCTTGCACTATCATATAGGACAACATGTTTACACTAGTGCAATCATAGTATCTAAGAAAGAACATGGAATTTAAATAAAATATAGGTCGAACTTTCAACACGACTTCCTCAACTTATACTGGAAATTTGCTTCACCCTTTATTGATACTTCAGAGCATATCCTTTTTCTCTTTGTGCGCGAGATGCTGCAATGAATTCATGAGGGAACAAAAAAGTGGGAAAAGGGAAATTTCAAAGTGGGAAGGAATTCTGTTACATGGATTCTAGGAATAGTACCACAAGAGGGGATAAACAGAAGTGGGATAAGGAAAAATTTCAAGGATAAAGTGGGATATTTTCGAAATGGATAGGGTAAATTTAGAAGAATATGGGAAGGTTAATCATTCTAGGATTGAAGAATAAAACTGAGGGAATATTACAAAAGTGGAATTTGAAGAAAGGCAAAAAAGGTTCTGGAAGGTCTGCCTGCACTGGTGCAAGAAAAAATAACTGCAATGAAAATTAAGCGTTACTTGAAAAAAATATCCATGCTAATTACCCCAATTGTATAAAGGTTGGCTATGTTAAACCTGCTTTTAGTTGGTGGTCGCTAGCATATCTAAAGGTCAACCAACATTTTATTTTTATTAGAAATTTTTGATCTTCCTCCTAGGAAGCTGGTTTTCAGGTTGATCCTTCTGCAATCATGTCAATGAACTGATTTTCATAGTTATAGGAAAATGGTTTATTTTTCTTTACTTGTTTTTTAATTTTAATTTTAACTTTCTATTTTTAAGAAGAAGAAGAATTCATGTTTTCAAAAGGTTGGTATTACCATTCACCACAACCGTCCCGAATTGCTGTTGGACTTGTTGTGTAAAATCTTTCTTGGTAAGTGGCTGAAAATACTTCTTTAACCTGTGTCCATTTACCAAGAATACTAAATTTTGTCCATCAATTGTTTTAACTTCTACTACTCCATTCTCGAATACCTGGATCACTTCATAAGGTCCCATCCAACGTGTATGAAATTTCCCTTTAAATATTTTAAATCTAGAATCATAAAGGAGCACCCAATCCTTTGGTTCCAATTGCCTTTTCTGAATAGAATTGTCATCCCACCTTTTGCATTGCTGTTGAATTAGTATGTTCTGCTAAACAACAACCCTACGAAATTCATCTAACTCATTTAATTGGAAAAGACGTTGTTGTTGTGCCTCAGAGAGCTCTAGTCTTAACTTAATTGTAGTTCTGAAAGTTTTGATCTAGAATTCAATTAGTAACAAAACCCGTTTGCCATATACCAGCTCATATGGTGTATGTCTTGTGTTATTTCTCCAAGTGGTTTTGTATGCCCACAAAGCTTCTTGTAATCTTTTAGCCCAGTCTTTCCGATGCATATTTACTGTCTTTGTAAGAATGGAATTGATCATTTTGTTTGTGGATTCCACCTAGCCATTTGCTTGTGGGTGATATGTCGTGGATTTGCTGTGTGAATCTTATATTGCTCCATCACACCTTGTACCGGATTAGAAATAAATTGTGGACCATTGTCAGAAACAATTTCTCTAGGCACACCAAATCTCGTAAAGGTTTCAGTTAAAAGAAAATCAACAACAACTTTTTTTTGTAGAAAAAAAACAGGTTTAGCTTCTACCCATTTTGTAACAAAATCTATACAAACCAAGATATTATTTTTACTTAATGACGTGGGATTTATTGGCCCAATAAAATCAATAGCTCATTTTTCAAATGGCTCGATCATAACTTGGGGGGATAAAGGAATTTCATTTGTTTGATTAGGCTCGCCCATTCGCTGACGACTATCACAATGCCTTACATATTATTTGGCATCCTTAAACAAGGAAGGCCAAAAGTAACCAACACACAATACTTTATATGTAGTCTGCTTATCAGTGAAGTGGCCTCCATAAGGTTCATCATGAACATATTTCAATATGTTAAACACTTCCTCCTCTCTTACACACCTACGGATAATCAGATCTGGACCAGTGTAAAATAGATCTCCTTGAATCTAGGAGTATGCATCAATTTTCTGAATAATATTCCACTTTTCACGAGCAGACAAGTGGGATGGTGTTTTCCCAGTAACTAAGTAATTATCAATGTCAACAAACCACGAAGAATTTGTTGACATAGCAAAAAGATGTTCATACGGAAAATCATCATTAACAGGAATTGCTTCACCAGGATTATCTAATCTAGAAATAAAATCTGCTACAACATTAGATTTTCCTGCTCTATCAACAATAGTAATATTAAATTCCTGCAACAATAGTAACCACCTAGTCACTCTACTGCTAGTCAAGGGCTTGTTCATCAAATATTTAATCGCGAAATGATCAGTATGTACAAATACTTCATATCCTGTAATATATTTCCTGAACTTATTAATTGCAAAAATTACAGCTAAAAACTCTTTCTTTGTCACTGTATAATTTAATTTAGTGAAAGACAAATCCTTACTAATATAATAAATAGCATAGCATTGTTTATTTTCCTCTTGTCCTAAAGCTGTGCTAATAGCCAAATTTGAAGCATCAGAGGAAATGTGAAAAGGCAGGGACCAGTTAGGACCTCTCAAAACTAGTGCATGTACTAACATTTCCTTCAATGTTTCTAAAGACCGTTGGCAAGCTATGGTCCAAGAAAATTCACTATCCTTAGCTAATTTGGAAAAGAGGGGAAACTATCTTCGAAATTTTTTCAATGAATCTCCTATAGCAACCAACATGCCCTAAAAAACCTCTTACTTCCCTTTGAGTTTTGGGTGCAGGAAGATGTAGAATGATTTCGATCTTTGCTGGATCAACCTGAATACTTTTACTAGAAATCAAATGGCCAAGAAACACACCCGCTTTGCACATTAATCTACATTTCTTATCACTCAAGGCAAGATGGACTTCTTGACAATGAAGAAGTACCTTTTCCAGATTTTCGAGAGCTTCTTGAAAAGAATCACCAAACACAAAAAAGTCATCCATATAAATTTCTGCAAATTCTAGATTAGCAAAAATGGCTAGGACTACCCTTTGAAAGGTAGCTGAGGCATTACATAAACCAAAGGGAAACACTCTATAAGAAAATGTACCCGATGGAAATGTAAAAGTAGTTTTATCCTGATCTTCTCATGCAATATGTATCTTTTTATAACCACTAAAGCCATCCAAAAAGGAAAAATATTTCTTTCCTGTAAAGGTATCAAGTGGCTGGTCAATGAAAGGGAGAGGGAAATAATCTTTGAGAGTGGCTTTGTTTAATTGTCGATAATCAATACAGATATGCCATCTTCCATATTTCTTAGGTACTAGCACTAATGGAGAGACCAACTGACTGTCGGAAATATGATAGATAAAATTGACATCCAAGAGTTTTTGTACTTCTTCCTTCTCAATATCTCTTAGAGATGGATTCATTTTCCTTTGGGGTTGTCAGACAGGTCAGGTTCCTTCCTGAATATAGATATGATGTGTACAAGTTTCAGGAGGAATAACCTTCATATATTCATAGCCCCATGCAAAGGCACTAAGATGGTTTTGCAACAAATTCACAAGTTGCTCCTGCTGAGATAAGTCGAAATTTGAACTAATATGCAAGGATTTACTGGGGCTAATCTCAACAAGAGTAGTATCAGGCTCAGCAGTACTCAAGGGGGTGGTCAAATGTAGTGGTACAGCAAAATGAGAATCATGATTATCATGAAAATCTAGCCTAAAAGTCTGGCTCAATAGCTCAAAATTAGGCATAGTGTCTAGATTATTCAAGAAATCTTGAATCGCATCTTCTTGTGAACACCTAGTATACTGATAGATAAGGGAAATGTGTTGAGTCTTCTCATAACTACTTTGATCCGACCATAAAGTGTCTCGAACATCCTGAATGGATCTGGCAAGGGGGTATAAGGTAACTTTCTTCCTAGAATCTCCATGTGAAATATACATATCACTAGAATGACATCCAATATATGCATCAGCTATAGCAAGCCATGGTCGACCCAAGATCAAGGGATGTCCCCCTACTAGGTTCTTTGGCTAAAGCACAATGAAATCAACAAGATATTCCCAAGAATATAATGATATGATCACATCGTGCAATACTGCTTCTAGCTTAATTTTAGATCTATCCGCTAATTCAAGCACTGTGGCAGCAGGGTGAAGATGAGATAACCGAATTTGATCCACTATTTGCTTAGTCATGACATTAATGGCTGCCCCTAGGTCTATAAGAACATTAGAGACATGGACATTACCAATATGAACTGAGAAAACAGGGTTTTCGAGATCAGTATAATTTTCCATAGACACATATCCTGTCATCAACTCTACTACCCTAAAAACAAATTTAATGGTTTGGGGTTCCAATATGTTCCTCCTGGGTTTCTTAAGACAAAGTTCCTTAATAATATTGGTACAAATGGGGATATTTCCCCATCTTTGATTGCTTGAAGCAAAGGTATTTTAATGAAAATATTCTGAAGCTCTGATGCTAAGCTAGTCTCATCAATAGGCTCACTTCATTCCATTACTAGCCTCTCTGGGAAGGGAGGCTAGTTGGAAGAAGATGACAAGGATTCAAAGGGTAAGGGCTCCTTAGTGATAGTTTTCAAAGAATGGTTAAGAGTTTCCTCTTCTCCTTTCTCTTCAACAATCACTCTAGCTTGCTTCTAATTTTCTGATGTGACAGTCCTTCCCGATCTTAATTGAATATCTTGAACCCCAACTAGAATAGATTGGTACTCTAATGGGAGAGGTGGGTTTGTTACATAGATCATTTGCACTGCTTTATTATTGTTAGGATTGAGCATAGGTTGAGAAAGCAACTGAGGAGGTCGAAAAGGTGGAGGTAAAGGCAATGGTGGAGTAGACTAACTCGGAAGTTAAGGCATTGAATAAGGTGTATGTGTAGATGGATATGTCTACATAGGTGGCTGGTAGGAATATGGAGAATTAGTTGGCCCTCTCCAACCTTATTGCCATGGTTGAGATGGTTGCCCATGTTGATATGGATTCCCATACTGCCACTGGTGATTAGTGTTAGGATAAGAAGATGCATGTGAATTATAAACAAAATTGTGTGGAGAAAATTTAGGAGCCATACCTGCATCTACTTGAGGCCAATTCCTTCTTACTCCCATAGCATACAAGTATTTAGCTTTAGGTTGTCCCCCTGTAAATACAGCTTTAAGTCCTGGTATAGAGGGACATTTTTCTATGACATGGTCTTTTGCACAAATAGCACACTTATTAGTTTCTTTCACATTAAGAGGACACTCTTTATGAGAATGCTTGTCTCTACATTTAGGACAGAAAATACATAATGACTCTTGTTCCTTCAGGAGTTTTTGCTGAAATTTTAAAGAGTCCAACTGTTTGGTAATACTATTCATTATATCAATTTTCATGTTTTCCATTTTATTTTCTAGTCCAATAATCATAGCATTAGTAGATTCGGTTTTTCTATTTCTGTTTTGAGTTCCTCTACTGGTTCTATACTGATTTCTTGAAAATTTCCTGCATAATTCACAAATTTGTTCAAAAGTTTGCTGATAAATATCACTTTGTCCTAAAAAATTTAAATTATTTCTAGCATTATCAGTAAGTCCTCTTAAGAACAAGGTTCTAATAGTACTGGAATCAAGCTTAAGTTTCAACCTTTGTAAAATATACAGAAATATTTCTAGGTAATCTTCAAGAGTTTCGTCATCATCCTGTATGATTGTAAAAATATCATCCTTGCATGTCCCGAGTTTTGCAATATTCTTGATATTTAGACAGAAACACTCTCTTCATTTGATTCCAAGAGCCTGTAGTGTTTCCTCCTAACGCCATAAACTAGTGTAGAGCCGAGTCCTTGAGAGTAACATGAAATAATCTTAACTTCGAGCATGAGTTGAATAATCATAACTTTTACACAGAATATCAAACTAAAATAAAAAAGAGTCAGGATCTTCATGAACTTTACCATGGAAATGAGGGAGAGCTGATGGTGGAATATTCTTCATTTGCGCCATAGTATCAGGGTCCACCATTGGAAACACAAAAGTGGATTATTCCCTACTTACCTAGTTTTCACTAGTCCCTTCCACATGATCTTCCATGGTCTCCCATGGTTTCCCTTTTACTTGAATCGCCCTCAACAGGCTGAACCACACCTGAGCTGTTGTAACCAGAATCTAGGTGGATTGTTCCTGCGTGATGGGTTTGAATTGGGTTGGGCTTCCTGCTCACAGAAGGAGACCCAAGATGAGAATTGTTTTTAGAATTCTTTCAGCCCTTAGTGGGCTTTGAACCCTTACCTTTTCTAGGCATTGATTTCAAAAAAGAAAGAAAAATAACAAACAACTTGTAATAAAAAATGTTGTTTGAAATCAATCGACACCAGTAAAATTCCTTTAAAGAAGCTTTTCTAAACAATACTGCAAAAATAAAGGAAAAATTACCTCTATTGTATAATCAGAAAACTCTTACCAAATCAAATTGCCTCCCTGGCAACGATGCCAAAATGTTGGGTATAGGAATTACACTTAAGCAAACTCCTTTACACATAATTTGTCAACCCGGGGGATATGTAAACTTAGAGACAAAGCACAAGCAATGCCAGAGATGGTATGAACCTTTTTAATATAAATCCCTACTTTCTTTAAAAGAAAGGTTGTAGAATCAAACTAAAAAGAGAAAAAGGCAACTTGAACCATCAAAATAATCTAAGACTGGGACAAGGAAGAATGCATTTGCAAAAGGGAGTTAAAAATAAAGGGGCAATAACTCTAGCTAACTATTATTTAACTACTGAGTGTGTGTTTTTCTTTAGCAGAGACACTTAGCAGTCTCATTAGATGGGCCCTTTAAACCTTCTCCTTTAGAGATTTCCTTCTTGCACTAATTTGTCCTACACTATCGCAGTCTGCTTGCACTAGTGCAGGAACAGAGATTTATGCAGAATGTATAAATGGTGTCTTTACTAAAGGCATTTTACTTCCTACAAGGGCTTGAAATTTTCCAGGTTGAAAGCACTCAGTTCCCGTGGCAAGGAACTAGTTCTTGCACCAGATCAGAGCTTCGTGCACTTAGCATTTAATTCTTAAAATGAGTGCTTAGTTACTGCAAGTGCTATTGTATTGTTAAATCAAATTGCACACATAAAAAATGAATGTTTCTGATCTTGATAGAGTGCAGAAATAAAGAAACAATCCATATACATTTATCCTGTCATAACACATTTAATGAAAGAAAGAAAATTGTGGGAAGTAGACTAAGAAGGCTTGCTACATCACACCAACATGCACTGGTGTAGGTTCATTTCTCTTGCTTGGACCAGGTGAGGAAAACCAACCAAACAGAAATGTAGAAAAGGAAATATCACACCAACATGCATTGGTGCAGGTTTATTTCTCCTGCTTGGACTAGGCGGGGAAAACCAATCTGAAATCACATGCAGGAAAGGATATTTAGCTACTTCACACAACGGATCCGCCTTCACTTAGACAAGAATGCATGTGCTTGAAATTAAGTCACGTTTGACAATATAAACACAAATTACAGGAAACAGGAAATAGGGTAAATGTGCTGGGTAATTTGTGCCCTAGCCAACTAGCGTGTTTCCCTTTTAAATAAAAACATTGCTCAGTACTTCAATCAATTCATTAGATCAAATATAGAAATGTGATTTGTAAAACATGATGTGGATCTCCCTTTTATTAATTCACTGAGGCAAGTACATGCGTTAATACATCATCCAACCCAGATTCGAGCGATAACAAAATATAGCAACCTGTTACTGCCTCTCTAGCTGTGTCTCTATTCTATCCAAAAAAACTCACTTAGTTTTATTTACATTCTAAATTATATAGGTCTTTGGCCAATGGCCAAAATAGATCTTTCAACCAATTACATAACCAACCACATAATTTAGCTTCTTAGCCTTTAAACCTAAACAGTTAACAAAACTGGCCGTAGCCAATCTCCAGCTTTCGTTCTTCACAGTTTTGATCTCGACAGCCTTTGGATCGATCTTGCTGTCATGGTTGAAGCTGCTCAAAATGAGGCAGTGATCAAGGAGGTTTTGATCTGATTCAAGGATTTGTTGTGTTGGCAATGGTGCAAGATCCGATCCTGCACTAGGATCAACAGTCACAGTAACTACTATAACTACCAAATAAACATTGCAGATATCGATAAGTTACAAAGAGTGATTAAAAGTAAGAAATCATGTAATAAATGATTAATTAATGCTAATTTAAGTTAAAAATATGAAAAATAAAGTGCATATGAAATATGTCACAGTTCTTGGACTGGTGCAAGATGAGGGTGTATAAGAGAGGTAAAACAATGGTAAATGGTTATGATTTAGGAAGGGGAAATGGAAAAAAGAGAGAAAATTAGGCGGCTAACACCCTCTCTTCACTTTCCATCTATATCTCTATCTCCCTTTATCTCTCTATATCACATCTAAAACATACACTCTCTTTCTCCAATTTATCTATACATCTCTCCCTCCTGCTCTCCCTCTCTCTCTCCTCCCCTTCTATCCCTCTCCTCCGCTTCTATCTCTCTTCCCTCTTGTTATCCTCTCTCCCTCTCTCCACATCTTCCTTACCACTCTCTCTCTCTCACTATTTCATTCTTACCTCCCTCTCTCTCCCTCTAAAACTCCATCTCTCCTTCCCTCCCTATCTACACTCTCTCACATCTTCTCTCTCTTCCTTCCTCTCTCTCCCTTTCTCTCCCACCTCTCCCACCTCTCTCTCTCCACCCTCCAACTCTGTTACTATATCCCTCCATCTCTCCTATCTCCTTCTGTATGCTATGAAACTAGCTCACAGAAAGACAAAAAAGAAAGATCAACGCCTTAGAAATCAGCCTCTTCAAGGGGGAAACATCCTTTACATTAGACAAATGAACAATTCTTAGATGATACAAATGACTAAACCTCATTTCTATATATAGGAGTCTAAGGGGTCATGATATAATCAAAGTCAACATAACAATAATAATATATGGGCACAACAATAACAATAGTAGGCTTCTATGGAGAACACTAATAACAATATGGGGACAATAGTGGCACAATAATAACAATAAATGCTATAATGAAAATAGTAATGGGGGAGCCACTAGTATTATAGGGACCTAACATGCCCCTCTCCTTCAAAAGAGTGTTGTCCTCAATTCTTGAGTAGTTCTGGATGCTTCTATGTAAGATTCTCATCCTCCCATGTGGAATCTTCAACGTGTAAGTTCTTCCACTTGATGAGATACTTTGAAATTGGTAGATTTCATAGATGTCAAGTTCTTGTTTTTGTGACTGCTTCAAATTCCAATATGTTTTTTCCTTCCTAGTCAAGTTTGCACATTATTATTTGAACTGGGAGCCTGTCACCTATAGCCTCCTTTAAACATGAAATGTGGAAAACGGGCTGCACCCAAGAAGCTGCAGGAAGCTCCAATTTGTATGCCATAGTAACAATCTTTTGCAACACCTTGTATGGACCATAATACCTTGGTGATAATTTATTATCCTTCTTATCTTGCATGAGTGACATTTGTCTATATGGTTATAGCCGTAGGAATACTGAGTCACCTACATCAAAACTTTTTTTGCTACGATCTTGATCTTCCTATTGTTTCATTCTATACCGTGCCAAAGTGAGGTTATCCCTTAAGATTTGGAGAACTTGTTGCTGATTCTCAAGGTGATCCTCCACTGCTTGAAACTTAGAATTTTATCTTAAATATGATATGTTGGATGGTGGATGATATGCATAAAGTGCCATAAATGGGCTGATTTTTGCTTTTGTATGGAAGGAAGTGTTATACCACCATTCAACCAAAGGAAACCATTTCACCCATTCTGTCAGTTTGCCCATTAGATTGAGGATGATAAAATGAGCTATGAGCTAACTGAGTACCGAGAAAAGAAAATAATTATGTCCAAAAATTTCTTGTGAAAATGGGATCTTTGTCACTTTCAATAATCTTTGGGTTTCCATGTAGCTTTTGAATTGTTTCCATAAATGCATTAGGAACTGTATTGGCTTTAAACGGATGAGATAATGCACAAAATTGTGCATACTTGGTAAGCCTATCAACTACTACCATGATGACACTCTTTCCTTCGGACTTGGGTAAACCTATGATAAAATCCATTGAAGCCTCCTCCTAATGTTGGCTTGCAATGGATAAAAGTTGTAATAGACCCGGGGTCTTAATTGTTTCAACTTTCTTTTGTTGGCAAACCAAATATATTGCCACAAACTTTTGAATATCTGATTTAAGGCCATCCCAAAAAAATTATTTCTTAACCTTGTGGTAAGTTTTTAAAAATCCTAAGTGCCCTCCCAAGGGAGAAGTATGCAATTCCATAAGAATATTTTGTTTGATTTGGGAATTCTTACCTAGGTATAAGTGATCTTTGTACCATAATAAATCATTTTTCCAATGAAATGTATCATATGTACTCATATCTTGTTGTAACTTTTGAATGAGTGCCCACACTTCTTCATCATTCTTCCATTCATCGCTTGCTTCATTTATCCAATCTGGTTGGATAATAGAAATGGCACAAAGCAATTCTTCCACATCCTCATCCTTTCTTGAGAGTGCATCTGCCACAACATTTTTCTTCCCTTTTTGGTAGATTATTTCAAAGTCATAACCCAACATCTTTATGACCCATTTTTTCTTCTATTCTAAAGATAATATTTGTTCTAAAAAGTATTTAAGACTATAATGATCTTTTTTTACCTTGAAGTGTCTTACCATTAGGTAGGCTTGACATTTCTTAAGTGCATGTAGTATTGCCAACATTTCCTTCTCTTAAATATATTTGTGTAAATACTTTCCTTTGATTAGACAACTTTCAAAAGCAATGGGTCTTTCTTCTTGCATTAAAACAACAACAATTCCATTTCCTGAGTCATCACATTCCACAATAAAGGTTTTTGTGAAGTCCAACATAGCTAAGGCTGGTGCTTGGCACATTGCCTCTTTAAGATGTTCAAAGGCCTTCATTGCTTCTGGAGTCCTTGAAAATGCATCTTTCTTCAATAATGTTGTTAGTGGTGCTACTATTCTCCCATAATTCTTAACAAACTTGTGATAATATCTTGTCAACCTGAGAAATCCTCACAAATGCTTTATAGATGTGGGGATTTTCGATTCCTTAATGGATTTAATTTTGCTAGGGTCTACCTCAACACCTTCATAAGATACATTATGCCCTAGATATTCCACCTCTTGTACTCCAAAGAAACATTTGGAGCTTTCTGAATATAATTGTTTCTCCTCCAATAGTTTGAGCACCGTGTCAACATGTTGAACATGATCCTTCCAAGACTTGCTATAGATTAGTATATGATCAAAAAATACTAACATAAATTTTCTAATGAAGTGTTTGAAAATGGAACTCATCAAACCTTGAAATGTAGAAGGTGCATTGGTAAGGCCAAAAGGCATGACCAAAAATTCATAATGACCCTCATGAGTTCTAAATGATGTTTTCAGAATATCTTCAGTGTTCATTCTAATTTGATGATATCCTGAACAAAGATCCAACTTGGTGAAGTAAATTGATCCATGTAATTCATCCAATAATTCATCAATGACAGGAATGGGAAATTTATCTTTAATAGTGAGCTTGTTGACTTTCCTATAATCCGGAAACATGCACCATGACCCATCCTTCTTCTGTAGCAATACTACGAGAGTAGAGAAAGAACTTTCACTAGGTTGAATTATACCAGCCTCTAGCATTTATGCAAACATACATTCAATTTCACTCTTTTGGGCATAGGGATATCCATAAGGCTTGACGCTTAGAGGAACACTTCATGGAATCAAATCAATAGCATGATCATGATCAAAAATAGCTGGGAGGCCTTTGGGATTCTCAAATACCTTGGAATATTTGTCCAAGGATTTTTAGAGATCTGGAGAAATAGATGATTTTGATGTGGGAACCTCTAGCGAACATAATTGTGAAATTACAACTCGTTGTTCTTTGTTTAGAAAATTTGTCGTTCCATTAGAACTTATTATATTTTTTGGTTGCCCTCTTATACCCCCTAATTCAACTTCCTTTCCTTCGAAGAAAATTTCATGAAAAGTTCTTGAAAATTAAAAGCTATTGTACCCAAGGATTGTAGCCATTGAGCACCTAGTACAACATTAGCACCACCCATTGGAAAGGAAATCATTGGGCTATTCAATACATATTTTCCCATAGATAGCTTGATATTATGGCACATTACAAAGCAATTTATGGTTCCTCCACTTGCCACCATCACAAGACACGCTAATGCTGGATATAGGAGGCAATTCAATTCCTTGGCTATCTTACAATGAATAAAATTATGGGCACTTCCCGAATCAATGAGCACTATTACCTTTTTCTTCTTGATATGTCCTTCTATCTTGATAGTTTGTGAAGTGGTAATTATGGCCAATGCATTACAAGATATGGTCAGATTCATTTGTTCTTTATCTAGGGTTTGTTCCTGGTGTATATCCTCTTCTTTTAACGTTTCATGTTCCTTTTCTTCCTCCTCTTCACAATCTATGTAAAATAATTTCTTCTCAACACACTTATGACCATTAGGTATTTGCTATCAGAACTGTAACGAAGCCCTTTTTCTACTTTTTCTTCCAATTGTTGTGGTGTCAACCTTGTAGGTTGTGGAAGGCTAGGGGTAGAACACTTCCATCTTTATAGTTGTGAGTGGTAGGCTTCCTTGTTGCCATAATTTTTCTCTCCATTTTTCTACCCAACCTGAATGGCTTCTCCAATGAATCATGTTCCCGAAGGTGAACCTCATGTTGGATGTTATCCTTTAAAGTCCCTATGAACACATCAATCCTATGCTCCTTTGGAATATCTTTTACCCTCATATTCAATTTTTGGATGTCCTCAATGTGCTCCATCTTTCAACTCTTTTGTTTGAGATTTATCAATTGGCTAAAAAGGGTGTTGCTTTTTGTATCCTCATAATGTGCTATTAATTCTTCTATAAAAGTTACCCAAGTGACAATTTGTTTATGAGAGCAAAGCCATCGATACCATACAAACTGATTTGGTTCCAAATATAAAGTTGCAATACGTACCTTTTGTGTGTTTTGCACATTATGGAGATCGAAATATTGCTTCATTTGTAGTATCCATGTTACGGGATCCTTGCCATCAAAATTCCTCATATCGATCTTTGGAACATGATGGGTATTCAATCTACCATTAGAGTCTATGAAATCATGGTTAATACTTATTTTGTTCTCATCATGAGTTTTCTCTATTACATTTTCACAATTAGGAATCCTTTCTTGTAGCAACTTTGTCAAACTTGCCATGTCCTTCTTCAAATATTCAATGTCATCTTCCATACCATCCATCTTAACTTACATGTCATTCATATTAGCTTCCATGCAATTCATCTTAGCTTCCATGCCTTTCTTTAAACCATCAATCTTATCTCCTTGTTACCTTTCGTGAGAGTCAAATTTGTTGCACCTGGTCTCGTAATTTTGATATATCATGTTGCATTTCTTCCTCTTCTTCATGAGTCATGCTAGAGATTTCAGGTTGCTTACTAGGTGTTTCAATTTTCTTTCTTCGGGGCATCAATTAATGGTAATTATGCTTCACTATGCCCTTTGAACTTCAAACTAATTTTTCAACCCAAACTTATGCAAATTTTTAAAAAGACAACACACCTTTTTTCTTGTAGAAGTTGGATATTGAATCAGATTTATCTATGTATGTGTTCATCTCCAAGGTCTGAAATTTCTTCCTGTGGTAGCCCTCTGAGTCCTCTTTCCAATGCCACCACTCTGATCAAAATTGGATTCTCCAAGAAAGAGTTATGTCCAATCTCCCAAGATCACCTGATTATATAATTTTTCAGCAGAGTGAACTTGTACGACGTGCCACATGTGATTTTTTCTACCTCCGGATTTGAAAAATATATACAAAAAACTACAGTCCATTCTCTTTCTTTAACATCTGATGAAATTTAAATTTGATGATCAAAGAGAAAGTTATGATGATTTTCCCAAGGTCACCTATTTGGAATGTGATTCGGGAGTCTATAAAAAACCTAACTTCCTCAGATCATATCTCCAAAAATATAATGAGGAAAAATTTGAAATCTGAACCCAAGGTTTAGAACAATCTTGGATCAAATTGGTTTTTGTTTTATCTTATGAAATGTCACAGAAAAAAGCTATAGCGATCATTCCACGATGACCTATTTGGAGTAGCGAAACCATAGAATCCAATGCTCTAATACCAAATGTTATGAAACGAGCTCACAAAAAGATAGAAAAGAAAGATCAACGCCTTATAAATTAGCCTCTTTGAGGGGGAAACTTCATTTACATTACACAAATGAACAATTGTTGGATGATACAAATGACTAAACCTTCTTTCTATATATGAGTCTAAGGGGTCACAATATAATGAAAGCCAACATAACAATAACAATATAAGGGCACAACAATAAAAATAGTGGGCTTCTATGGGGTACAATAATAACAATACGGGGTCAATAAGGGCACAATAATACAAATCAGGGCACAATAATACAAATAAGAGCTACAATGACAATAGTAATGCGGGAATCACTAGTATTATAGGGACCTAACACTCTCTCCCATTCTCTCCATGTATCCTTCTTTGTCTCTTTATATCACTGCCAAACATACATAGACTCTCTCCACCTCTCCCTTGTCACTCCCTCTCTCTCTCCACTTATCACTCTCTATGTATTTATTTACTCTCCCTACCACACTCTAGCTCTATCTCCATATCCATACCTCTCTTCTCATGTCCCTCCCTCTCTCCTCCTCTCTCTCAAGCATGCTCTCTCATACTTCCTCTCTCTCTCTTTCTCTCTGTTAATCAAGGTTGTCATTGATGACAATATGGCATTTTTGAGATGGTGAATATTCTTGTGATCCATAACCCTAATCCTAGGGCTATCAAACCCTAACCCTAGTGTTACTAAACCCTAAAGGTTTGAAACCTTAATCCTATGTATCCCTACATTTGAATCCCTAAAGTAAGAAACCCTAGTATCTACACCTGAAACCCTAAAATAAAAAAACCCTAAAATGATTAAAAAATTAGCAAATCCTAGCCTTTATTAATAAAACCATATTGGTAAATGAAAACCCTAAAATACTACAAACCTAGAACCCTAACCCTAAAGCATATTAATGAAAGAAGCGTTGATGGGTTATAAAGACATGAATAATGAAATAAATAAATAAAAGAAGAAAGAATTAAGGGGGATGAGCATATTTATTTGAAATTCATTTCATACACGTGAACCCAATAAACTCATACGATGGTCCCCACACAACACAAGCACATTTTAATTCACTCCAAAACTACCGACGAGAATGACAAATCGTATTATGGAAGCCCCATTGTAATATGTCGGCATGACTGGTCGGCTCCACCAACTCGGATGTAGCGATCATGTATGCATATCAATTATGGCATGAGCTCATTTGGAGGATAGCGGCTTGGAGCCAAGAAGATAGAGGAACAGAACATAATGAAGAGTTCATATCTTGTGAAATGATTGGACAATATAACACCGCTAAAGGCTTTTAGACGAAGTGTAGTCTCTCTCTATACAATTTTTGTGAAAAAACGCTTAGAACATTGTGGGCCATTTGCAAGAGATTTGTTGGAATAGGTCAAAATGTTTTGCAGTAATCGAAGACAAGAAGAGAAGGCTATGTTTTAAGCACAAATCTCGGTGAAGAAGACGTGGAGGTGGAATAGACACAGAAAATAGTTCAAAAGGAAGTTTTTTGGATCTAAGAAGATACTTATTACCTGGTCGTGGAAAAATCTTAGTATTATATTTAAGAATACATATTTCATAACCTATAATATATCCTTTGGACCCGTGAGATTCAACATTTCATATCTAAATTAAAAGCTCTTGGATCTGTTCTTTCAGATTACCTGAATGTGAACACGGTTGCTTTTAATTGAACACATAATATGAAGCCTTGACAATCATATTTTAAATCCATCTCGATCACCAATTATAGCCCAGACTCATAACCCATTTATTGATCTGTTGTAGCTCATTTGTTTCTATTCAGAATTGTAGAAACTCGTGGACAGATGTGTGTGGTAAGCTATCTGTGGACAACAAATAGTGACATTACTTAGTGCTCAGATCTGCAAGCATTTTTGAAGGACTCAGATCCTTGCAATCACTCATATTCTCGGTTGAAGGCTCAAAATTGGGAAATTTGGTAGATGACTTGACCAGAAAACAATCATCACTACAACAAATCGAGGCTTGGACAACTACTTTGTGAAGAGGATATATAAGTTTATTTTTTGGGAAACTTCAGTCTTTGAGTTACCTTTTGAAGCCCGGAAGTCTACTTGTGACATCTACCACAAATCAGTGATAGATGTTGTAATGTTCATTTGGAGAACTCGGACCTCTATCAGGTATACATTGAGAACAATCATAGCTCAAAAACATCTGGATAGTCCCATATAGAGTTTTGAACTTGAACTTATGTAGCTTGGAAGATCAGACCTATGGTCAACTTGTGGTAACAAGACACAAGACCTCAAACTGTAATAGTGGAGGAGCTCTAGCTTGCAGTTAATTGTGGAAGCTAACAAAGGACCATGGAGTAGCATACCTCAGTTGGAGGAGAAACTTATTAATATAACTTGAAGTAGCCTATTGAAGAACCCTTGAAGATATTGTGAAGTACCTGAAGAATTGTCTTGATGCAGATTTGTTTTGGAGTAGCTTATTAAAGTTTCTTGAAGACCCATGATGAATCCCTCATGAGGTGACCCTGAGAATTTTTTTTGGTTACCATGAAGGACAGTGTAGACACCTTCATATGAAGGTATCAATGTTGTCATTGATGGCATAACATGAAGACTATAGTGAAGTTGAGGACATACAGGGCTTGGTGAAGACGATTTTAGGAGTCATGAGTTAGTACCAAACATATCTTGATGAAGTATTATAGTGGGTTGGAGCCCAAGAGGTTGGGGCCTCAAAAGGACAAGGTTGGTTGGAGGATGGGGTTGGAGCCATAGAAGATTGGTGTCCTAAAAAACCAAGTCAAAACCTATACCAAAGAAGGGTTGGTGCCCTAGGGGTTGGACCCTCTAAACACAAGGTTGGTGCCTTGAGAAGATAGGGTCGATGCCCTAGAGGTCAGAGCCTCACAAAATACCAAGTTGGTGCTTGGCAATAGGTTGGAGCCTGGGAGATAGAAGATTTGTGTCTTTGTATAGCATTGGAGACCTGTATACGTTGTAGTTGATTTATTGTGAAAAAAAATTGATAAAAGCATTTAATATTCTTATTGTTCATTTTTTTTTCTTAATATAAATGATCTAATTGGTAAAAGTAAGAATTGAAAATAAATATTGATTCACCCCCTATCAATATTTACAACACTCTCGTAGCTCTCTCTTTCTTCCCCCATCACTCTCTCTCTCTCTCTCCCTCTCTCTCTCTCTATCTCTCATCCTCTCTCTTCCCCCATCACTCTCCTCCTCTCTCTCAAGTCCTGTCTCTTGTTCTTCCTCTCTCTCCCTTTCTCTCCTACCTCCCGCTCTATTCCCCCATCACTCACTCTCTCTCTCTTTATCTCTTTTCCCTCCAATCCTCTCTCTCTATCTTTGCCCTCTCTCTCTCTCTCTCTCTCTCTCTCTCTCTCTCTCTCTACACTATGCTACTATATTCCTCCCACTCTCCTTCTCTCT
This sequence comes from Pinus taeda, assembly GCA_000404065.3. Taxonomy (NCBI): domain Eukaryota; kingdom Viridiplantae; phylum Streptophyta; class Pinopsida; order Pinales; family Pinaceae; genus Pinus; species Pinus taeda. Next base: position 43,715 of record APFE031445744.1, read on the forward strand.
CCTTCTCCCCTCTTTATCTCTATCTCTCCTTATTTGTGTCTTTATCTCACCCCTAAACATACACTCTCTCTCTCCATCCCTCCCTTGTCACTCCCTCTATTCCTCCACTTCTCACTCTCTATGCCTTTATTCTTCCCTCCCTATCTCCCCCTCCAACTCCATATCTCTATCTCTCCCTCTATCCTCCTCTCTCGCAAGTCCTATCTCTCCTTTTCTCTCCTGCCTTCCTCTCTCTTCCCCAATCTCTCCCTCTCTCTCCCTGTCTCTCCCTCTCTCTCTATCTCTCTCTCTCAAATCCTCTCACTATCTCCCTCCCTCGCTCCTTATCCCTCTCCCACCTCCATCTCTGTGTCTCCCTCTCCTTCTCTTACCCTTCCCTACCTCTGTAATTTCTCTCCCTCTCTCTCTTCAATCATCCTCTCCCCTCTCCTTCATTTTATCTCCATCTCTCCCTTCTCACTCCGCCTATCTCTCCATCTCAATCACTATATGTGTTTGTTCTTCCCTCCCAGATATATTACAAATACATTATAAAACTATTACAAAATATATTACCATATATATTAAAATTAACATATTACGAAACTATATAATATATTACAAATCAAATGCTAAAAAGAATGCATATTACGAATATATTAAAATTAACATATTACAAAATTATTGTGCGATTTGATGGATCCATAATTAATTCCCATAGCATGAATGATTAATAGAGCTCGATGCTAAGATAAATACGTCATAAAATTTGATAGATTATGGTATATTAATAACTCTCATTTGCAGCTTATCAAGATTAAAACCTAGTCCATCGATTAATTAATATTAGTTGTTTAATTAAGTCTATTCCAACTTATTTATTAATACTTGATAAAATCTACCTCCATTACTTAAAAACATTAAGGGTTAATGTTTTTAAGACAAGAAGAGAAAATCATCTACATTTTTTTCAGCTATTTGAAAAGTCATATAGTAAAATTTTCTTCTTCCTTTTTAAATATTTACATTATCTAAATTAATATGAATTGCTTAATTAGGTCTATCCAATTAGAAAAACTACCTTTTTCATGAAAAAGATATTTGTGATGAATTCCTATTTTTACTATTATTCAAGAAAACTCACTGGTAATTAGAAAAACTAATTTTTTCATGAAAAAGATATTTGTAATGAATTCATATTTTTACTATTATTCAAGAAAACTCACTGGTAATGAATTCCCTTTATGCTAGAAAAAATAATTTTGTTTGTCTATACAAAGTGCGTTACCAACTTAACTCCATATGACAATGAAAAAACCCTACTTTTGATAGAGTTGAAAATGTAAAAATAAAAAGCTAGAAAAAACATAAAATGCATGGAGGAAGAGTAATCAAAATTAAACCTAACACCAAAATCCTTTCCCACTATTATTTCCCACTTCGAACATCTCCTGAAATCCTTTCTCTCAAATATTATTTCACACTTCACACCGAAATTCTTCCTCACAAATAGAATTTGACACTTTGTTCTTGTGTTAAATTTATATAGTTAGGGAGAGACGCAACCATTATATTAATTAGATTAAATTTTACACATTACATTACATTTACATTTACATTTACATTTATGATTATGATTATGTTTACATGCTTATGCTTTTAGGTGAGATCTATCTCCATATCGGGATTTACATTTACGTTTACGTTTACATGTTTACATTTTTACGTGATATCTACCCCATACTGGGTTGTAAAGTGTCGCTGCAATAAAATGAAATCTTTTAACAAGAACTTCGAGAGGACAGAGTTGAAAATTTAAAAATAAGGGACTATTCTCATCCCTAACTTTCTAAACCTTAATCATAAAACCTTATTTTTCCTATCTTTAAAAGTGGCCATAAATGTATTCCCATTATAACACTAAAGGAAAGAATAATATACTCATCAATAAATAAATAAATAAATAAATAAATATATATATATATATATATATATATATATATATATATATATATATATATTATTTTTAGAATGAAGGTTTATATATATATAATTTTTTATTATCAAATTGGCATTGGAATAAGTAACTTCCAACTCCAATTTTCTAAAGTTTCAACTATTACACTCAACTTGTGATCGCTTGTGTAAGTTTTGAAGGGGGTTGATGCTTCCCTGTTTGAATTATTTAATTGTTAGTATTCCACTCTCTAGCCTTGTCTTTGAGATTTTAATTCAAATGAGAATATATTTAATTTCCACATTAATTTTAGAGATAGCAATTTAATTATGTATGAAGAATGATATAACCAAAAAAATTATAAGAAAATTTTTAATTTTCTAGATTATTAGTGTAAGTAGTTCCATGTCTCTAGTTCTAAAATTTCCAATTTCCATATTTGCTTATCTATTAGAAAAAAAATCAAAGATTTCTTATAAGAACAATATTCATTTATTTGTGTTAGTTGTTTCTTACTCTAAGCTCCATATCTTAAATTTTTGAAAGAAAACATAATAATATAATACCAAAAACTATTACCAATGTAAGTGAGTTTTTGGCATTATGGTTGTTCTCAAATACACTTGAATTTATATAACTACTCATCAAGTTAAAAGTCTATATATTGATTTCCCTTTTTATCTTTTAAATTGATAGAATTTTGAATTTGTCAACTTTGAATTTGAATTTGAATTTGCTTAATTCTTAGTAAGATTATTGCTTGTAGTTGAAGGTTATTACACAATAAAATTATGAAGCCACTAATATATTTAGAAATTATAATAAAAGCTCAAATATTTCTATTAAGAATACAATATTTATACATGTCTATGAGCAACTGCTTGATCTTATCATTTACTAAAATTTCTTAACAATTTATCTACAATCTCCCCAGAAATTTCTCAACTAGTAATTTTGTTTCTCAAATTGACCTTTTGAAACATGGAAAATACTTAACAATACAATTATTCTAGAATATGAAAAACAATTATTTTATCATTTCTCCACCATAAATATCATTGGAAGAAATTCCAATATCATCTCTAACCTTGCAAAAATTTTCATTCGGTAGTGCTTTGGTGAAGATATTCACAACCTAATCTTTTCTCCTATAATGCATGAGCTCGATCACACTGTTTTGAACAACGTCTATAATATAACGATATCAAATATAAATATGTTTGGTCTAGTTGTTAAAAATGAGATTCTTGCTCATAATGATAGCACTTTTATTGCCACAAATCAACTAAGTGGGTTGTTCTTAGTACTCATGTAGATCATTCATAATTCTTATTAACCATACTTCTTCATAAGTTATTCCTACTAATTTATTCTCTTATTTGACTATGGAGATAGAAACTCTAGGTTGCTTATTAATACTCCAATCAACTATTTCTAAACCCATACTAAGTGAATACCTTGAAGTTGATTTCATATGATCTATGCAACCTGCCATATTTGAATTTGTATAATCAATCAACCTAAGATATTATATAAATCAATATACTAAACCATAACCAAACATACCATGTAGATATCTCAAAATTCTCTTTATTCATTACAATGAAATCCTTGGGTTCTGACATAAATATGGATACCACATGTGCAAAAAACCGTTTTAGTTAGATATATTATACTTCCAATTGACTAATGATATAAAATAGAATCAAATGGATTGGAGTCATCATTTTTGTATAATTTCATCCAAACTCTAGAAGGATTTGTTATTGGCTTGCAACTCAACTTGTTGAACTTATTTAGAATACCACATGTATACTTGGCTTGTGAGATAAAAATACCATATTTCTTCTACAATACTTCATTACCTAGGAGATAATACAACTAAATAGGATCTCCCATTATAAATTATACAATCATATCTGACAAAAACCTTTGCAATAATTCAAAATTGTTCCTTATTTTGGTTAGATCATCATCATAAAGTGGAACAAGAATAATATCATGACCTAACTTTTGCACATAGTGTTGCCATCAATAATAAGAATGTGTCATTGGTGTAAAAGGCAGTGTTCAATATAGTAGCAGTATCATTCATAGGTATAAAGTTTTATGATAGTTTGGATATCTTGCATACCCTCATCAAGTGAAGTCCAAAAAATCTTGAAGATTATTGAGTTTCTGACAAGGTTGTGAAGCCTTAATGGTCTTATAAAGAACTTGGGTCTATAGTTCTCATTTATACCTTTCTGATAGAATATACCACTCTAAAAACCTAATCCAATATGATAAGGTATAACCATTTTAAAATAATAAATAACTGAGGGCCTAAAACTATAGGGTAAGAACTCCCAATATTAATCTATTAACCATTGTCCATCTTCATGTGAATCTTCGTTAGCTAAAAACCCAAAATGCACAAATTTTAATAACATTAATGTTCGAGCATGTTTTCTCTAACCAAAAGACTCCACTAACAAAATGAGAAATTGAATAGTGCATGATGTCAAGAGTTTCTTGAAATTTAACCAGTATCAGTGGCCCAATAAAATGGTGACACATGGTAGTCGTTCATTTAAGGAACAACTCTCAATTCTGAGTGGAATTTCAGAAAAAGTGGAAAAAATTCACAAGACATGACATGACATCCATGATGACACTACCATAGTTATATGGTGACTCTAGGGAGTTCCACGTGGTAGACGATTTTGGTATGTTTCGATTAGCCAAGAGGGCTCATTGATGTGAGCTAGAACTCAGTCTGGAACAAGTGGCAGTTATATCTAGGAACTACATTATACTCGTTGGGGTCTCCTTTGGGAGGCTTCAGGCTTCATACCCTACCCTTGCATGTAGTTCTAGCTGACGACTATTCCCCGAGGACGGGTTGTTGTTAGTGGTGACCTTAGTGGCCTTTCTTAGGATACTATCATAGGTGATGGTGAGGGGGTCAGTCCTTGTTATACCTTGGGTGAATTTGAGGCAAATTCACTTAGTCCTCCTTGGGGGGTGCACCACAACTCATAAAAGAACTTAGTCCTAGGTTGGATCGTTAAGTAGGTAACCATTATAACTATCTCAACCATTTCCACACCACTGGCATGTGCATTGATTATGTGAGCTCTGGTGGTAAGAGGATCCCTTTCCCACTTTGGTTTTGTTAGTTTACAACTTTAAGATCTTTTTAATGTGTGTTATGTGTTCTCTATATCTATTGGCATTAGGAATTTCATTTGTTCACACTTGTGTTGTCTTTGGATGCCACTATGACATAATTTCATTTTCATTTTTCTTGTAGATCTATAACCGTTCGTAGTTTTTAACCTTTTATAGAAATTACCTACAAACTAATTCTAAAAATAGAAAATAAACAATGGCGAGAACATAAAATATAAAATAGATATACATAGAGTTTTTTCCTTGGGTCCCAGAAGCAGGACTACCAAATTGATTTTTTATTATATTCCTTACAATGTTACAACACATATATATACATGTCGAAGCATTCATAAACCCCAATCCATTAATCCTAGATTAGAACATAATCGTAGCTCCCTTGACGAGATCTACAATTGTGCAATGTTTTCTTCCAGGATTATCGCATCCATGATTATTTAAAGGATTATCGCATTCAGGATTATTGAAATCGACGTTTTGAGCCATCTACTGTGGCTCATCATTAGGATAGATCAAAAAATATATATAAGCTAGATCTCAATGGGATGAATAAATAGAGGTGTGAGAGATGGAACCAGAATGATGGTGGTTCATATGTTCTAGTTCAATTAGTAATTTTAAAAGAATATTTGGATTATAAATCAAGATCGAAATAATTTTAAATTATATTCATTTTAATTATTTAATTAAATAAATGAATAATAAAATTTTAATTTATTTAATTTAAATATGTAAATAAATTTTTAGTTTTCATAATATTAATATTATGTTTAATCCACAATTTTATTATTTATTTTAATTAATTTTTCAATATAGTTAAAAATCCTTATAAATTATAAATTCTTGAAAATAATAGCTTTGCTAGTATTTATAATTAATAATTGTATTAGAAATAATATTCATTTCTTATTTAATTAAAAATTTAAAAGAATAGAATACTATTTTATTTTTATAAATTAATAGAAATGAATATATTAATTAACTTAATTGATTTCATTTATTAGTATAATTTCATTATATATAATTATAAATTTATTAGGTATATTTAAATTCTTAATTTATGAAGTGGTGTTGATATTAATGTTTGAATCATTTTTTAACATATTTTGGATTGAAATACAAAAAATAACAAAATTCAAATTAATTATAATAAGGTTTTAATATGGAGTCTTTAATCAAATTTTTTTAAATAGTTTTGAAATTTTTGGAATGTATAAAATCTGAGATATTATGAAATTTAATTAAATAAATTAAAAAATATTAATAATTAAAAATCAAAATTATGGTTGCAATTAATTGAGAGAGGTGTAGAGAGATAAGAAAGGTTCGAGATAAGGGTAATTCAGGAGATGATTTAGGAGGCTAAGGTCAGAATCCAGTTGTCACTTATTTTCCATCCTTCATCACAATTGAGGTTGTTTGGGTGTTTCCTATTTCTATGGCTTCTCTAAATTTCCTATGGTGATAATGATTGATTTTAGCCACTATACTTGAGTTTTCAATACAGACATGATGATTAGTTTTATTGGAATGTTCAACTAGAGCTGAGGTTTTTGAGTGATTTTGTTTAATGTCAGCTGCATGTTCTTGAATCCTAGTTAGGATAGACTGACCAGTTTCCCCTATGTAGGTTCTGCCGCATGAACAAGGAAACATGTAAGCTCCTTTGTGGAATTTGAAGTCAATGTGATCTTTGACTGATTTAAGGTATTGTCTGATTGTTTTAATGGGTTTAAAGGTGGATCTACTAATGTTCTTTCTTAAAATGTAGGCAATTTTGTTTGTAGTGCCCAATATGTAGGGGAGGTGAACCTTACTCACCGGATCTACAATATACCAAGGGAAGAAAACCATCATGCCCAAAACCATGTGTAAAAGCCATGCACAAAAACATAGGCAAGTCTTCCCACCTAATATAGGATCCAAAATGAAATTCTCGGGGCAACCCCATAGAGGGAGACTATCACCCCTCGCTATGCCCGACACAACGAAGGGAGGTTGGCGCCCCCCTTCTAACCCCCCTCTTCGTGTGTGGGACTAGTTGTGTAAAGAATATAACACACAACTAACACCCTTGTCCCCTACGAGGTTGGTCCACTTATTTGTAGACATAGACTTAATTCAAACATAGCTACATCTATGTCTTAGGCTACTTTGGGTGCTACTAAGAGGCCTGAACATTCCATTCATCCAATGGTTGGTTCTGGTTGAATTAGATTTTATCCTGTATATTAATGAGCCCTCCAAGCCTCTTTCCTTGAGTTGCTCCCTAACCTTTATGCTCACTACACAAGATTATAGTGGTTGCAACACTAAAAGAATTTCAACATAAGCTCCTTTCTTCTCCCTTGCGACTAGCAAAGAGCCCTATTTATGTAGATCTTCTCATGATTGGCCTTCATTGCACCTAGAAACTTTCTTGACCATATTTAGGTGATGATTTAGATAGAGAAATTTAATTATTATTTTAATCAATAGTAATTATTTTAATAAAATTTGTTAGCTTTGAATGAATCTAATCTTCTCTAATCAAAAGTGTTTCAGAGATCTAGTGTAAAGAGGGCATTGTTATGCTTCTATTTCAGTCCCTAACAATAGGAGGCAGTGCTTTTGGGCACTCTAGTTCAGTTCCTACAGCTAAGAATGAAATTTTATGCCTCAAAACACTTGTTTCATGATGTTTCACCAACCACAAATTCATCGTTTAAATTGGAAAATGATGTTCTTTTCTTCTTAACCATAGGGAATGTCTTTTTCAGCTATAACACACTAAATCTATTTATCAAAATAGATTCCTTAATATATATATATATATATATATATATTATAAATTTGAGTCTAATCCTTTTATAAATAAAAATCATAATTTTTCCTTCTCCAATTTACATCTCTTATTTAATATGCCACAATATTCTTCAAACCTAATTTATCAATAATATTATTTTTTCTTAATATTATTTTTTTTCTCAATACATAATATATAAAACTACAACATAGTAGGATTAAACAATCACATGTAATAGGACCAATGAATATTTTAATTTAGTCATAAAATCATTTTAAATCCCAAACTTCTTATATGCACACTTATTATTAGTCCCTGCCATTTGGCAATGGCCAGGGACTATAGTAATCCAAATGCTCTTGGATAGCATTAATCTTAACCGCTATGCTATTCATTTACGGTGATTATTAGTCCCTGAGCAAAGTTTGCAAATGCGAATCGTTGGGTAACCAATGTTTTCAAAAGGGCCATCTTATTTGGCCTCTTCCTGAGGCAGAAGAGGCTGGACCATAGTTTATTTTGTTTTAGACTTGTTTAGAAGTCCCTACGGTCAAGGACTTGTTCCTATTAATGTTAGTATTAGTTTGAATTTGATTGAATCTGTTTCAACATATTAGCAGGTTTGAGGGTTTGAGCATAGTGACTCATTTTGGCAGGTGTTGTGCATGCAGGTGTTGTAGCTGGTCGTGCTGCGGGTGTTTTGCTGGCTGTGTTTATCTTCACCAGGCCGAGGAATTCAAGACCGCACTGCAGTTTGGGGTCTCCATTGTCGAGAGGAGAGTTTTGGCTTCGCACCTCCAATCCTCAAGACAATCGGGCTGTTTGAGACAATTGTTGCTAGTGCTGCTTGCATAGTAAACTCCTCGTTCGATAGTTCGTGAGTGTTGCTGCTTCTGCTGCCTTCAAATCCAGATAGGAGGGCCTCAAGGATACAAACAGCACGGGCTCTGTCAATTGTAGCGGCTACCTTTTTCTTCCAAGAAAGGTGAGTATAGGGCTTCGCTCTGATCCTATATACAAATTTCAACTGGCCTGTGTGAACCCAAACAAAATAGTGCAATTATGATAACAGTTGCATTAAAACTGGTCTCATAGGCCATGGTCTACCTCCTTCTCCTATATGATCCTTGCATCGCTGTCGCAGGTCTGGTGTGCCAATAATCAACGACCACAACCCTTCTAATTTTTTTAGCTTTAGACTGAACACGATCATGCTTATGCTGAGGATCTACGTTTTTGGCCTTCACTACCCTCGGAGAAGCCATGAGAACCAACAACTCATCTTTTATCTCAAAATCCCGGCAGCGCCCCCACCACTGTTTTTCTTCGAGATTCCCTCTGTGGGTTTTACCACAACAGGAACCCATTCCTTATTCCAATAAGAGAATCCTATCAGTGCCTCTGACGCACCAGTTTTTTCCGAGATATATTTTCTTCTGTCAGAGAGTTGGGCATACACATTTACGAACTTGTCAAGCCCTCTGGTAGAATAAGGATTCGAACCCTTGTTGTGTCTTTGTCGCGATATTGACCTGGGTGAGACAGCGATTTCTTCTGCTTCGCCTTCCACTGATATCCTTCCACAACGCATGGATCTCTCTTCCCTGTGTTCTCACACCCAAGAAAACACGAAAACCCAAATACTTGCATGGTTTACACCCTGCATGTTATGTTATGGAGGAGGTGAGGCATGTGGCGCTCATGGGAGGGCCCACATGGTCCATAGACGTCTTTTTATTTTTATTTTTTCAAGCACGTTAATGACTTTGTGAACGTTAACTTTCAACTTATTCTTATTGCTGCAGAGTTGGTTTGAAGTTCTTAATGTTAGAGCTACCAGAGAAACAATGGTAGAATATTGTGAGATTGCAGTGTGGGGACAAGGATATTGCAGCAGCTGTAATAGTTTGTTTTCAATTGCGCATAACCTGAATTTAGGTACTCCTATGTAGTCCACACAGGTATGGATTCACTCTTTCTAAATGTAATATTCATATGTGTGCGTGTTTATTTTCATTTTCGTTGAAATGCTTGAATGCATCCTATTAATTTACAAAGCCGAAGACCTTATTTTTAGACTTGTATCTTTTCTAGTTTCAATATTACTTGTTTTACAATTAATTTCTATATTCTGTCATAAAATGAGCGATGGAAACTGGAGCTGAACTTTAATTCTGTTTATTGTCATTATCGTTGAAATGCTTGAATGCATCCTATTAATTTACAGAGCCGGAGACCTTATCTTTAGACTTGTATATTTTTTAGTTTCAATATTACTTGTTTTACAATTAATTTCTGTTTTCTGTCATAAAATAAGGGATGGAAACTGTAGCTGAACTTTAATATAATATAATTTCTTTTATGAACCCAGCCTCCCAAATTTTTGGTTCAGCAGTAGCTGATAATGTTCTATTACAAGTAGAGATCTATGCTACATAAAGCAGAGCAAGCCCAATCACATGAGGAATGGGATCTTATATATATATATATATATATATATATATATATATATATATATATATATATATATATATATATATATATATATATATATATATATATATATATATATATTCTTTTCTTAATTTCTTATTGTTGATGTATCCCTGGACCTTAAAAGAATATCATGATGTTGTTGAAGGTCAGAGTTTGTTAAAGATCTGAGGGAGCTAAAGTACCTCTTTTCGAAGGAAAATCTTGCAAGGTACCTGCCTTTTGCTTGAAATATTTGGATGGAGAGCAGCTGAACTTCCTAGCCACAATAGTTTTTGTCAACTCCTGAGGGATCTGATTGGATAATGGATTTGAACGTGTTAAACATGGCCTTGCAGTCGGCAACATTTCTTTGGTCCATGGTTCAACCAATTGAGCTAACAATTGGGGCTGAGAAAGCTCAAGTGCTATTTAGGAAGACTGAATAATGAAATTGCAGGATATAATGCAGCCCTGTTCAAGTGGCATGCTCTGCTTTCCAAAGTGTTGGGTATAGATGCTATGAATCATGGTTGTTGAACTACCATTATTATTATTATTATTATTAAGTTTAGATTTTGATTGGTTTTTTTTATGTGAAAAGACTTGAAATAATGTTGGCACTATTGTCTATTAAAACTTAAACCTTGTAAAGGAGTTCATTGTGTGCCTTGATCATAAAAGAATCATTATCTATATCTTATATCTATATCTATATATATATATATATATATATATATATATATATATATATATATATATATATATATATATATGTAGATATAGATATATGTAACTCCATGTCAGTGCTTGTTGAATGCTCAAAAATTGAGTTGCTATTTCTGATAACACACCTATCTCAATTAGCTCAACTGATTTTAATTGCAAACACCATTAGCCATTGAGGCTACTATTTCTTGTTCACGATGCTGGAATGATTTATGCATGTTCTTTATCACTAAATCAATTTTATTATCTTATCTGATCATTTAGCAATTTTAGACAATAATGTTATTGGTTGATGACACAGTTCACAACAAATTCTGTCTTACGACCAAATTTTAATTTGTGCATCCAAAGAGATAGCTGTGTGCTACAATGTCTGACAAGCTTTAACGAGAGAAGAAATTCTAGGGGCTAAGAGAGTGTATGTTACCATTGTGCTAAAATGTGGGACAATCTTCAGTGAAAGAAGAAATTCTCAAGGGTAGTTTTTTTCTTTCTTTTCAAGGTAGAAAACATGGATTTTTACTACATGTGCATGTATGTCTGTAGTTCTTGTCCCTGCACTATCCTGAGCTTTCGTTTTATGTAGGTGTCAAGATTCCTGGTTATTTCTTGAAAGGTAAAACTCTATGGACACAGGAGATTCAAATGATGTTTTGTGCTTAAGGTTGTCTTAAAAGTTAAGTGATTTCAGACAGGCCTACTTGGTTGACTCCGATTAAAATTTTCAGTAGACAAAGATTGTTATACAATCTAAAAGACAATACGATGTGTTCATAGTACAACTGTGAAAGTAAATTCAAAAACTTACAAGGCCAGAATGACCTTTTGTGCTTTTCAGGGATGTAGATATAAATTAGAACATCAAATTACATAAAGGCAATCTATGTATCGATCAGCTAATAAGGAAAATTAATGCACTGACAGAAGTGAAGAGCATGTTACAGCTTGACCATGATAGCTCTTGAAGTTAAAAGACAGTAGCATAAGTTCAGACTTCAATCCCAATCAGAAAAGTAATTTCAAAAATTCAAAACTCACATGAAAGAAAATCCAGGTTTTCCATTGACATGCTAATGTTGTTAGAATTAACTTATATAGATCCCTTTGGTAGATTGCATACAAATGCACATTCCGAAGAGAGATGTTTTGTCTTATGTATAGGAACCTAATTCCATCCATTGAGCCCATGGGGTCTGATACAGAGGACTGCCAAGGTACAATTCTCTACCTCATGTGAACGGGAATAGCACCAAGCATTATTCAATCTAGAGCTACACGATCTGTGAACTCAGGCTGGCACTGGGGATAAGCAAGGGTGGCATGCTAACATTTTCATTAAGGCTCAGGATGCTTTTTCTTGTGATTTCTAAAAACTCCACATTGCAGTCCAAGTAGCCTGGGCCACTCTCCTAATATCCAACCCTTAAGAAAATCCAAATTGATCTTGGGAAAGAACATAAAGAGTTAAACCCTATATAGCTCTACTATGAATGCCCTGACGATAGGAGAAACCCTATCCCATATAGGCATTGGCTCATTGGAACATATTTTTTAAATATGTTTCAAACACAAAATTGCAACCATTGAAACCAAATTTCCCACTCTCTTCATTTTCTTTTCAAGGATGCAGACATACACATGTTCAGGGAGTCTAGGAATAACTAATCAAAATCAATTCTCAAATAAAAATCTCGAAAATAAAAACCCTGGGCATGATGACAGTGTATGCCAATAGGTATAGTTTACACAAGATTTTGTCATTCCTCAAATTGTGCTTGGACCAGAAAACAATTTTGGTGCAAATGTAGATGAGAACCTGCATTCCTGAGAGCAAGTCCTGATATTAAAGATAAGACTAACAGGAAAGCAGTTGCATATAGTCAAACAGTGAAGCAAGCAATAAAACATTGACCCAAACTCACAACTAACATTAACCACAGAGTAATTGTTTTCTCATAAAACTCCACAACTTCTTTGGATATTATTCTACTACTCTGTATTGTTGCTTTTCTTTCTCTGCCAATGCATTGATTTAACTGCTTTAAATTTTGACGCTGTCTAGTGGTTTTGTATCCAGTCCATACTAATTTAACATGTACTCTACAGAATCCTTTGCAACAATCAAGTGTAGATAAGTCAATAATATGATCCAGAGTTTATTAAATTTGCCTTAATTTATTGTCTCTGAATTTATTGAATTAGCTCTAGTAGCTTCCTAAAGAGTTCAATATGCAATGGAATAAGAAAGTGGTTGTAAGCTGATTCAGTGCAATGGAAAAATTAAAATATGCCAAGATTCAAAAAATACGAGATTGATTTTATGATCAACAGCTCAATACTATTCATGAGAGTTGGACACAGCCTGTTCATATTAACAGGGGTTTTTTTAGTTTATTTTGTAAGTAGTGAATTTCAAGGGTATGAAACCTGTGATCAGCAAAATATGAATCCAGGTATGTCTGGGATTTGTGCTCCTATCCAAGGATGTAGTTTTGAAGCATATACATCATTTAGGCTCATTCAATTAAAACTAGTGACCAGCTGTTGACAGTTGCACTTGCCACCTTCTAATCGCAAGACAAAGGTGGTGCTGTCAATTATTATGTTATGTCCATATCTGTATTTTCCTGCTTGTATAGGAAGCTATAGTGAAGCACGAGTATAAAAAAATGTCTGATTGCGAAATGAGTGACCAATATTTCTTGCCCTGGTAAGTCCTTGAATGAAAATTTGTACAGTCTGTTGTATTGTCTTCTATTGGGTGAGTTGAACACGATGTTGCCTGACTCAAATGGAACCTTAATGGACCCATGAATGAAACTTCCTGCATAGTCTTCTGTAGTCTTTTATGGGTGAACTGAATATGGTGTTGCATGACTTAGATGGAACCTTAATGGATGTTGCAAGGAGATTTTGTTCTGTTGTTTGTGGTTGATTTGAGTATGGACAATTGTTGGGACTGCATTGCAGGGTTAATGTTTGCCTCGGGCCCAAGGAAGATCGAGCTCTTAACTGGATTACATACTGTCAACGACATTTACTGCAAATGTTGCCACCAAATATTGGGCTGGAGATATGTGAGTTTCAATTATTCATGTATTTCTGTCAATAATAGTTGATGTGATATGGTACATTTGTAGAGGTAATATTGTTTAATTTTTAATTTTTTTGAAATTAGAGTCAAATTTGTTTGGAAGAAGCTCTTTGGAGAGCAATCTATGGTGCTTACTGAATCAATTTAACTCATAGGGTTTGCTCTTAATAATGTTTCACTCTCAGGAAAAGGCATACGAAGAACGGGAGAAATACAAAGAAGGAAAGTGCATCATAGAGAGGACAAGAATGTTAAAGGAAGGTTGGTAGCAGAATTGCATCCAGATTGACAGGTGAATGCCTAATTGGTTTCTATATGCTATGGAGCCTTTTGAAATATCTATTACATTTGACACACATTGATTTTTCATTGGTTTTGTTGCAGGACTTTTTGGAGCATTGGAATTGTCTTAAATTTTTTCTCAAATTGTACATATACAACTATAGTCTTTCTTTGGAAGGATTGGTACCTAATTTATCATCTGTGAATATGTATTTTTGCTGCATAGCACATTGTTGGGCTTTACATCTCCATGGATGATGGGCGGATCAAAAGGCTAACGATGAAAGGAGATCGCAACCCGCCTATGATGGCCATCTCATTCTGAAACTCTCGTTCACCTTGCAAGGATGAGGCATCGAGTTTCTTGACAGCTACCTACTCGCCATTGTGCAAAACTCCTTTGTAGACAACCTCAAATCCTCCTTTCCCTAGCTTCATCGAATCGTCAAATGAGTTGGTAGCGTCCTTCAATTCCCTGTAACTAAAGCTCTGAAGCTTAACTCGCGAAAAATCATAGGGATTGGTTCTGCTGCTCTTCACACGACTGTAGTACAAATACACAAAGAACACTATGAGTACAAACATGCCCAACCCAAGTGCTCCGAGCCCAAGAACCAGGGTCTAGTTATTGGCTCCAGAATCATGTTGGTTAGAGTCTTCTGCCTTTGGTTTTAGTTGATCTAGGTGCCAAAAGTAACTATATGGCTGATTACCAATGTCAATGCTACTGTCACCTGCATGGGAATGGCCTGAGATCTCATGGCAGGGACTTGCTGCCATATAGCTTCTCTTGTCTTATCTTATGTTGTTTTCATCTATGAATAATAAGGAATATACTAACCACCACCTTTCCCTTGCATTTTAATCTTCCGAGTTTTTCAACATTCAAAACTCAACATAGGTCCAGTATTCCTAGTATAAATACTTATTATAACACATGTAGCTTTTAGGAATATACTAACCACCACCTTTCCCTTGCATTTTAATCTTCCGAGTTTTTCAACATTCAAAACTCAACATAGGTCAAGTATTCATAGTGTAAATACTTATTATAACATACGTAGCTTTTCCATCGTGCTCCTTTTATATTCGAGGTTACAAGGTGCAAAAAACACTAGCACCATGTAACTTCTCTTTTGATTTTTTTAAGATATATAAATATACACATTAATACTTTAATCAATAAAATTATATTTGAATGTTCAATTTCTTCCGAATTGGAATTTTAAGATTAATTAGAAATAAAATATAGTATAAGAACTAATAAGTGTGACTTTATTTCGCTTATACATACCATAAAATATATAACTCAATGTATAATGTATACAATGAAATATATGTATATGATATATGGTTAACTTTTAAGTTATATATATTTGGTTTTTTTAATTTATTTCGTACTATAAGTTATATGTATTTGGTTTTTTT
>APFE031445744.1:59660-77507 GCA_000404065.3 Pinus taeda
ATTTTCCTCTTTTTATATGTTATTTTTCTCTTCCCTATTTTCAATTCCAATTCCATTAAGTTGTCATCTTTAGTGCGACTTTTTAGAAGCTTTTAAGGTAGGTCCTTTTGGTCTAATTTCTCTAAAATTGGCAGGAATTTATTGAAATCACAAGCTTGATGGGTAATTCTGTGCAATCAAAGTGCCCTAGGGATTTTCAGTAAAAAAAACTAATTTAAATAACACAAATCAAGATTTCACCTCAAACAAAGTGCCCTAGGGATTTTCAGTAAAAAAACTACTTTAAATAACACAAATCAAGATTTCACCTCAAACTTTTCCACAGGATTTCGGCACCGAATATTCCAAAAAGTCACTCTAAAGACAACTCCATTCTCATAATCAAGATTTCACCTCAAAATTTTCCACTGGATTTCGGCACCGAAAATTCCAAAAAGTCGCACTAAATACAACTCCATTCTAGTAATCATATTTTTTATTGTTAATTTTTAGTTTGACTTTCTTTTTTTCTCTTCTCCTTTCTATAAGTGTGTTTCACTAAGAAACAACTATATAATAAAACTTTCATTTCAATGAATATAATTAAACTAGTTAAAGCCAATTAGTTTTTAGAATCTTATGAACATTTCTTTCCTAATTTTATTAAGAAAATTTTATTGATATGTAGTGACTAATTTATTTCCCAGCTTTGTTGAATTTGTTTTATTTACACATAGCATTCATAATTCATGCCTCCAAGGTATATCCAGAATTCCATATTTTTCTTTTCTCCTTTAGTGTGTTTGTGTGATTAATTTTTGCATGAATATGTTCTGGCAAGTCAAAGGATTTCAAACTCTAGCAGAGGTGGACACTTAGTATTTTTCTTTTCTCCTTTAGTGTGTTTGTGTGATTAATTTTTGCATGAATATGTTCTGGCAAGTCAAAGGATTTCAAACTCTAGCAGAGGTGGACACTTAGTTGGATGCAAATGCAATGCACTGGAGTCCTTCATTCATTTTAGAAGAATCAAATTTTGAGGTGCAGTGGTTGGGGCATAGAATCCAAACTAATTCTACCATTGAATAGCACTGGGGTATTACCAAGATCCAACTTTTAAGTTACAAGATAGAAAAATCAAATTCTAAGGTGCAAAGGTTGGGGCATGGAATCTAAACTAATTCTACAATTAAGTAGCAGTGGGAGTGGGGGTATTACCAGGATCCCACTTTTAAGTTACAAGAGATTGTTCCAAATTTATTGGGAGTTTAGTCTTCAATTTCTCATGTGTTCAAATTGGTTTGTTAAATTTATTTTACCTTCTTAACTCAAACCAAACACAAAAGATTCCGCTTTTAAGTTAGAAGAGATTGATCCAAATTTATTGGGAAGTTAGTCTTCAATTTCTCATGTGTTCCAATTGGTTTGTTATATAATTTTTACCTTCTTTACTCAAACCAAATACAGAAGGTTGATCTTAATTAGCATGCAAAACATTAATGTCTGAACTTTGTTAAAGCACTTTAATCTATAACAAATTTCTTCGTGGTTTTATTCAAATATGATGTGTCAAATTTAGCCAATTTAATAGTAAATCACAAATCATAAACTAATACATAATATTTGAAAAATATTAAAAAATCCCTAAAAGTATACTTTATTTATTTAAGTTTTTTTAATGGTTTATTTTTACATTATGAAATATGTTAAGAACTAAGTATCTTGATTAGAAACTAAGTGCTTTGATATCTATCTATTGTTACTAGTGATATAAGTTATATATTTATGCTAGTTATAATTTACTTGATAAATTAATAGTAAAACATTGTTATTGTGTATTAATCATAAATATTATTTACGTTGTCTTTACATTTCAATTTATAATTTAGTTTAATACTAAAACAAAAATTATAGATCATCCCAATTCCATTTTTGTTTTGCCAAAGAAAGAATTCTTCAATGAAATAAGATACCATTTGAGAGATAATAATTAAAGTTTTGTTCCATATTCCTTGTTTTCATTGCCACAAACACAATTGCATTCAACTTTATATCAATCATGTACCATGCCCATGAAATTTGTAGGAGACAAATGGTTGAGCAAAACAAATTTCTTGGAATTGACATCACATTCAGTTGAAACCAAATTTGTCCATATTAATTTGAATAACAACTACGAAAAAAAAAAAATTTATAAAGCTTCATTACAACTAAAAAAGTAAAATGTTCACAAGAAAACACCATTTTAACACAATACTTTCATTATATTTTTTATGAAAAAATTAATTGATCAATTCACAATCTATTAACCATTCAAAATTTAATTAACTATATTTAAACTAAAAAACAAATACTAACCACTATACCACTGATTATTTATTATTTATGAAAAATATTCATAATTTTTTTTTTCAACCCAAAATATAACTATTAAAAAATGAAAAAGAGTAGTCGCCGTCATTGACCCAATGATCTGCCCTAGAGGATGAACTGTTGGGTGAGGTACATCATCAGCGGGCTGGGTGATATATTTCCAGAATCTTGCAATAGTCCCTCCGACATTTTAGAAAGTTTCAATTTGGTGGTCGATTATAATATTGAATGTTGGCACAGCCATTGACCTCCACGTAAAGCATTTATATCCATTTGTAGGTTCTTCATGCATGCTACCTGGGAATGCTTATATTGTTTGGAAATGCTTATAAACAATAGTATCATGGACCCTAACACTAAATTTATGTCAAACTTAATCATTGTTCTAATGTCAAGATAAATAAAGAGCTTTGTTTGATTTATTTCAAGTTTGTTTATATATATATCAAACTAATTAAATTAATTTATTAAATTGAGAAGGTTACAATGGAAGACATAAGATGGTGTAGTGATGCGTTGGCAGTGAACTATTAAATCAAAACATAATAATAAATTTTTTTGTAATTATTTTTATTTGTTTTTAATAAAAAATATGAAAATATTTTTTTATTCAAACTTTTATGATATATTTATTATTTTAAAAATTAAAAATTCAATAATAGTTGATATTTCGTAATATAGTTCGATATTCCTAATTATTGGTATTTTATAATTATATTATATAATTATGTGATTGATTTTTAAAATTAAAAAATCAATGATAGTTTTAATGTTTTGTAATTATGAGTAATTTTATATTATATATATATGATTATATTTGTTATATATTATTTAAAATTATGATATTTCATATTTTTAATTTATGTTTATTCAAATATCATATTTAAATTAACATATAGAAAAACCTTTAATATTAAAAAAAAAAATAAGCACCAATGTTATGCTATAAATTAAATTAAATCATTTTAATCATATACAAAATTTGGATTATTAAAATTATAGAAAAAATGCAAATATTATGTATAGATAAGTCTATGTATTATTTGGACTTTAATAAAAAATAACTGAATTATAACCACCACCTTATTATTATGGGTAAAAAATTAAGATTCTGTAATGTTGAGGCTCACCCACTTTATCATGGAGATTCTTAAAATGTAAGCATGTTTTTTTATAATATCATAGTTTATCAATACTACATGCCCAAAAGACCATAACTAAGACCATAACTCAATTCATATGACACTTTCTCACATTTTGTTTAATTAATGAATTTAATTAAAAGGATAAAAATATATATAACTTCATTGTAAATAAATCTCAGGGTTCGACTTGTGTATATTGTTAAGAATATTTTAGAATATTTTATGGATATTAAATCTCTACCATCCACTCAATAATTATCGATAATTAAATTAAAATTTTGCAAGGCCTATTATGAAATAAACACATCTATCAACATAATAAACAATAAGAATGTTTCTAAAGATGTGAAATTTAGGTATTACATAAATAACACATAATTTTTTATCTCCCAAATACCTAGAATAACCAAATATGTAAATATTTCTCAAATTTTACAATATTTATGTCTAAAAGATTGTATCCTTCTTAAAGCATGATAAAAATAAATTATATTAATTTAGTAAAGTTTACAAATAAAAAGAAAAAAATTCATATCAACAATAAACACTAATGCAATTACATAAGTTACATTGTTAGTAAACAATGATAGGAACAAATCCATGAAAAACATCAAAACACTTACTTCATGATACATCTGACATTGTTGAAATAAAAAATGACATAACTACTTTGGAAATATATTCAACCTTTGATGTGTGAATATTACTATGAATATCCTAGAATATTATGTGGAGGATAAATCTCTTCCATCCACTCAATAGTTTCTAATAATTAAATTAGAATTATGGAACCCCCATTTCAAAAATTACTTAATTAATTCTAATAAATCTAATTGAAAAAATATTTTTTAGTCAAACATAGTATTTGCCACTATAACACCAAGAGTATATCCAAGAATAGTTCTAGATATACTAAGAATTTATGATTTAACAAGAGCTTAGTCCTTGAGCCTTATCTAAAGTTGTGAAAGGCATCCACATTAATATATGAAATTGGATAGCATCACATTATGCCAACCACTAGATGTTGGTTAGAATAATAACTACCATCCTACTCTAAGTGAATGCCACACTCTCTTAGATGCCATTCCTACTTCAACCAAACCTCACACTTTCTTAGATGTTGGCACACTTATTGGAACTGAACCCACCTCACACTTTGTCTTAAATGAAAGCATACTTATTAGAACAAAACCTACCTAACAATATGCCATGTATAAGATTCCAAGTCATTCTTCTTTCTTCATTGAAATTACCAGGAATAGTTTTCTAGTTTGTTGCTTTCGAAACCACACAAGGGCTTCATTGGGGGAGAAACACAATCCCACATAGGTTCATATTAGGGGATATATATTGAGGAAAAATTGATGCAATATATTGAGCATATAATAGGGGGTAAAGGGTTGTAATATTGACACGTATAAAAAATGGAGCTCAAAGTTAATGGAAAATTATAAAGGGGTATAAGAAATGCTAATGAAAAAATGGAAACCTACAATATCTAGTGAAAGTAGGGGTTTTTTAAATTGGGGGGTGTATTACGTTCATATTGGTAGGGGTTGAATAATGTGTTTTTTAGAAGTATTTCCCAATATGTAGTCAAATTAAGGATATTGTTTAGTATGTCATGAACACATGTGCTATGTAATAGGTTCATTGGGTGAAGCTGTGAGCAACCATGAACATTATTATGTCTATAAATGTGGCCTATATTTAAATTCAACTTGGAGAATTTTATTTTTTATTAAATCAATGGACAAGATTTCATGTTAATGAAATTTCCTTCATCTTATACACCATCTAAGAGATAACATCAAAAAGTATTTCAAACATTTTCAATTTCAAATCAAAGAATAAAAAATTAAATTTAAATATTATTTTTTGTCCACCAATTAAGTGGAGCCACTTCATTGATGTGGTTTCCATTCTTCCACCTGTTAGATCAACTCATCCATTGGAATCCTAACAATTTTCAATGCACAAAAAATATTTGAATCTCTAGTGTATTTTGGAAGGTTCTTGGTTCATCTGTAATAACCTTTCATAATGCATATCTATGCTCTTTGTAACGAGATGTATATATAATCCTTCTTTTCATTTATTGGATTCAGTCCATGTAATCTCATATGCTCTTGTAAATATTTCTTATTTGATTTTCAGTTTAATATATGCTTGTCTATAGTTTGCTACACACTTTATCATTTTTTATTAAATTTATTGAGATATTTGATCTACTTAGATATTTCTCATTTTTGCATACATTTGTTAAGAGGTTTGACGCTCTATTTCTTTTGATATTTGTGTAAATCCATTTAGATATTTGATCTATTCCTTCCATACATCTATTAAGAGGTTTGAAGCTATACCCATTTTTATATTTCTATAATTTCATTTAGACATTAGATCAATTATTTCCCTTTAACCGACTTGAGGATTCAAACTTGTTATGCAATGGGAGCACCAATTTGAAAGATATTCTATTATGTTAAATCAAAATGGAAGAAAATGTCATCCTTCAGGTTGTCACTATTGGAAACCCTCATTAGTTTCTTCAAGTCAAATCACCACTCTAGGTACTCTATACATGTCTTTACAGTTGTGCATTTTTTTTTCCTCCTCTGTATGAATTTTTATATTTAATTCTAGGCTTTCCATGTTCTTTTGGTCTCTATTTAATTTAATTACTTTAACCTTCCTATGACTAGGTTAGTTTTTCTTAATTGTACTTTTTGATTTGGTTATTTTTAAAAATTGAATTTTCTTGTCAGTTTTAGGTTCTCAATAACTTTATGGGTTTCATTTCTTAGGAATGTATGAGCATAGGTATTTAGGTTTCCATATGCACTCATTGCATGGAAGAGAATAAGGCTTGGGTTTCTAGGCACCTAGGAATGTGTTTCTTAAAAACATGAGAATGAATTTACGAGCCTTTAAAAAAATTGTATATGAATACTTTTTAATTTTGAGATTGAGTAGATAAAGACTCTTTAACACAATAATAAAAAATTGTTACAACTCGATTTCCAAGGCTTGAAACATCCCTCTGTGTGAGAGCAAGATGGAGACTCATATTTTTTTATTCAATAGTAATGCATATTTGTAATAGTTTTTCCTATTAAACTTGGAAACTCATTCATCTAAAGTGTTATCAATGTATTTTTGAAGACCTATGTGTTCGGTTCAATCCCTATCTCTTATGATTCTAGACCTTGGTTCAACCCTTCATCTTTACGAGACTTACTTGTTATTGTGCGTATATTATTATGCATATGTCATTAACTAAAGTTCAACATAATTGCTACTAGTGGAACCCTAAGAGGAGATGTGGTTATGAAGAAAATGTTTGCATGCATATCTATGAAATTTACTAATGTGGTTGTGTTAGTGTAGCTAAAAATTTAATTCATAGCATTTTGATTCACAATAAAAATTTATTAGAACCTTATCCATAGCACTTTTTTTTTTGTAAGCTTGGCAATACCTATTCATTCATTCATTTCAATAATGAGGCTCATTACAATCATAAGAAACGTTCGGTGGCCTCAACTTGCGCACTAGGAACTAGGTTTGTTGGCCACAAAACCACATTATATGTCATCCAAAAGTTAAATTGTCTGAGTCTCTCTAGCAAAGCCTAGTATGACGTAAAGTCTCAAAACCATCTACTAACCATAAAACTATAAACATAAATGTTACTCGACATATACATCAAAACATAATAAAAATGATAACAAACAAGAAACTTCCATCATCTAATCACCTGATAATTCCACCATAGCAGGATCTTTTTCACTTGAGCCTATAAGTTTGAATTGAGGCAAACAAGGAATGTGGCACTCAATGCAGCCTAGGGGAGCATTCTGGTAGTGAAGCTAGAGTTGAATCAACTTATGTTATTTCTAAATGTCATTGAGACTAGGAGCCGTATTAGCAGCAATGGTGAGAAAGGAATTTATCGCTTTGGAAATGATGCTTGTCATGAGCCAGAAAAGGTGAACAAACTGCTTATATAGAGTGAGGCGACCGTGAACATCATGCCCTTTTCCTTGCCTTAAATATTGCCAATTCATCAAATATTTTTGTTTGTATCCTAAGGGATAAAATTGTTCCCTTAACACAGAAGTAAAATTAGACCATGAGGAAAAGAGCTTACCCACATTCTTACTGCTCTACAGTTTGCTCTCCCACCAAACAAGAGCTATGCTGCCTAGTCGTAGAGAGGCGAGCTGGATTTTCATCTCATCCTCTATGATTTGTTGAATCCTACAGTAAACCTCAATCTGCCTGATCCAATTATTAAGCTTCTCTGTGTAACTTTCTCCTAAACACAGGAAGATCAAATTTAACATCTAATTTAAAGAAAGGTTTCTTAGGTGTGTCCCTGTGATTTATGGGATTATTATGGCAAGGGGAAGAAGAACCTTCATTCGCAGGAGAAGAAGGAGGGGGATCTCCTCCACCATCTCCATGCATTGAGCCTAGTTCTTCTATAATTCTTCGCTCTGCTCTCTCTAGCCTTAAAACCAACTGACTGACATTTTCTGCCATCGAATAGAAATTCCTTCTGAAGTTGTAATCCTCTTCAATACGAGATTCCTTTTCAACCATGTTTCTTCTTCGAGGTGCACGCCCAACCTCTGGATCAAAAGGTTATAAATTCCCTTCGCCTCTTTCAAGCCTGCCTCTTATTAGCATACAGACATGAAAATCACATCTAAAAAGTCCGCATTTGATACCACTTGATGCTATATGTTTTCACTTATAGATGTATAGAAAAGAATTACATGTAAAATTGCAGTTTAACACGAAAATGTCCACATAAGAAAAGAAGGAGTAAACACATAAAAGGAACAAAAGAGGACACCAAGGCTTGATAATAGAGTTCATCTAATTTGGACTATGTCTCTGGGCCTAGCTCAACAATGAGGAGGCATTTATGATTAAATGGCATGAACAAACAGAATTACATCCATTAAATTGTCCACAAGAGGCTTATACCCCCAATCTGCAAGAAGGCTTGTGAAATGGATGCATGAGATGGGGAGGTAAGAAACACCAAAGCGTTCCATGGCAAAGAAAGGGGCTGAAGTATGTAAACTATCCAAAACAGACCAACATGTGCTCTCGGTGTCCTGTGAAACAACATACTGCCACCAAAATTGCCTCCCCCCTTGCTCTTCCATTGATTGTGTTTTCTAATGGGTTCTTTGGATAGAAACCCATTCAAATTAGGGCTTGTCTTGGTTCATTATAGAGGCAGGTAGAGTGGAAGGATCAGTTGGTGCAACCACCTCTCAAAATGGTATTTTTATCATTGAGGTGATAAGTCCTCAAAACCCCGAAAAACAGTATAAATCTAGTCCAAAACCACATATCGAGACCTTAAAAATCATTAAATCGGGTTTCTTTTGGTGTCCCTATCCTGTTATCGGGAATGACCGATCGTTAATCGCTGATCATCGATATCGGCGTCGGCTGATCGCGTCGGCATCCCATAGATATATCACCCCGGGTGTTCGATAATGGTTCCACTGATCCAATTAATTGCTTATCGTAACCTGCCACTACCGATATACAAGGCCTCTGAACCATTTGCCTGTCGATCCACCAATCCAATTTAATCGGCAATTGGGGTTTCCTCAGCGCCTTTCCTAATTATGCCCTTATGCAACCTCTAATTGCGATTTAGCCTTAAAGGCTTAAGACCCATTTTCAAAGGAAATTCCTCATTTTCTTCAGGATCGAAGAATCCTTCTTTTAGCAATAAATCTATCATCTGAACTCAGATTGAAGTATCATTTGTTTCATTGGAATCAGGAAGATGAGATCTCTGCTCTGGTTCTGACTTCACTTTGCTCACTTTTATTTCTGATTTTTCCCATCCCATTGTATTTGAAGATCCACCTTGATCACTTCTCTTGTCCTCTGTGAATGAATCTATCTCAGTCTTCTAGTTTAATTCTGCCTCCCAAGTCGAGATCACTTGCTTCATTTAGGCTTAAGTCCCCTATTAATTAGTGTCGACAATGTTTTACAATATTTTTGCATCCAATTTTTTGTCGCATTGTTGTGGAGACTTGCCAGAAGTCGAGCCTCTTTCTTTACCCTTACCACCCTGATTTTATGGGCATAACCTACATGCCTAGATGCACCAACACCACGAGGGATCTTCACCATGATGGACTATGTCAGACCACCCTTCATCAACTTACGCTAACCTACCCACACTCAAGACCCAACATAATATGCAATGATCGGAGGGAGAAGCGACTTAGGCAGACCTGGATTAACAGTAGGACCTAAAAGCAACAGACAATCAAACTTAGAATTAATAGAAGGATCGAAGAACATAGGCATCATCATGTTTCACTGCAACACACCATGAATCAACAACCCAAACCAATACTCAGAGGAAAACATGAACCAACCCTGAGTGTGAGGTGCCTTCATATTTTTAATAGTAGCCTCCCTGCACTCCTTAGACTAGAGTCCGCAGACTCAACTTCAGCTAGATGCCTTTACCCTTTCTTTCCTTAGGGTTTTCCAATTAAAATTAAACTCGTATTTATGGAGCTCACATTCAGCATGCATAGTGAACAAAGCAAATAAGGCCCGAAACCCACAAAACATGACCATAGAAGACAGTATATTGCCATAAAAGACGAAGATTGACATAACATAGTCAAGAAAGCGAGTACATGTTATCACATAAACTTTACAATTTACCATTGTTCCTTTTACTCTCCAAACACAAGGCAAAAAACTATTGTGAGACCCTAACCCAAGGAAAGGGATAAGCATAAGAACATACCAAATTAATTGCGGCATCTATGAACCAAGACAAACTGCAACAAAGTTTCCTCCCTGAGCTCTCGGCTCCATGAACCAGAACATTGTTGCCTCGGACCTCCTAAGATACCTATAACATGAAATTAAATGTCAGACAGATTGGTGCATGTATTCCTTGACTCCCACCACCTAGAGATTTAAGGCGCTGTCATACTCTGCATCTGCTGTGAACGATTGTTGTTCATTGCATTAAAGTGATGGTTTGTGTGAGGGCTTGGGAGAGGCCATCTGTCGACCCATACTTTAATTTGATTGAAAATGTTTGTGATCCCATGTGGATCCCCAGTGTGCTTGCACCTCGATTGAGGGTGTTCATAACACTTTTTAAAAACAATTTATTTATTTTAATTTTCATACATGGAAAACAAATTATTTATTTTAAATTTCATTATTGTTATTGAAATATTTGTTTGTAATATTCATATTAATAAAAATTAACTATTTTTTCTTAATTATTTTTCAGTAATAAAATAATAATTTATAGAAAAATATATATTATTATGTTATATTTTTATAGCATATTTTAAAATTTTCTAATTAATTAATATAATCTTTTTTTATTAAAATTAAATTTTTGGGTTTTTTGTGATTTGTGGAAAAATTCATCATTAATGATATTGAAATGGCAACCAAATATTTTTGCATTTCAATAAATTTATATATGAAACGGGGAAAAATTTGATATACAAAAGTTAAATGAAGTACATGAAACATGTTGAATACGGGAGTTCTTTTCAATTCATTTTCCCACTATTCAAATGATCCATTTGGACAGAGATATTGACATGACTGTTTATGATCCCCTCCAAAATATTGGCATGGCTGCCCCTTCACCTCCTTTCCCTTCAAATAGGAGACCACTAGAGCCGGGTACGATGACGAAGGAAAACCATGAGAAAAGAATGAAAATTCAAGCATCGTTCGGTTAGATAGGGTGGACAGAGATTTCAAATGCAAGCAAAGAACACTGACACTTGTGCAGGCTAACTCCGATATATATCTATATAAAGTACCATTCCTCTATATATATAGAGAGGAATGGTGCCTACTTCGAGTAAAATGTGTAAAATTAAAAATGAGATCGATCGCATTATATATCGCATTCTAAGTTATAGGAAAAATGCGGTTTTATTTCTTAAATGTCATTGAAAAATAGTTAATACTTACTAGATATTGTTAGTTTATTCAGTAGGGTTTAAGGAGAATATTAGGTTTAGTTATGGAAATACATTATATTTTTATTTAATAATTAAAATTTAAAATATTTTAATTTAACTTTTTATATTAAATATTTGGGAAAATTTTTCATTATTATTTATGATATAAGTTTTTTTGTTTTTTAAAGATTAATTCATTATGGTTTATTATTAGCATTTTCACTAAGAGGTGCAAAACAATGCTTATAGGACATGTGGATCCCGAGTTCATACTTTTTTTTTTGAGTAAAACAAAGCTTTTTAGGAAGTGACAATTGGCGCGAGAGGAGTGGTATTAGAGGTATGGATATTAGAGCTTTTAAATTGAGACAAGGCAAGATACATTGTGATATTTAGTAGGTCTGAATAGTGACTTTTAGGTTATAAAGCATATGTGTATTTTCATAAAGTGGTTTTGGTTTAGTGATAGGAAAATTCTGCAATACTAAAAATCCGATATATACAACATATGAATTTCTTTTTTAAATAAGTGTAAACTCTCTCTTTCTATATAATATCTATATAATATTGATCTCAAAATATTTTATTTAAAGTCGATAATGAATTCTGTAAAACATCAACTCTATGCTCACCATTAAAAAAAATAAGTATTTCCTTTATTAATTGTTTAAATTCTAATGATCCTATATGAAATGGGAGAAAATATATTAAGATGTTATATATATTTATATATATATATATATATATATAGTATTATATTAGTATATTAATTAATAATTAATTAAAAATGTTACAAGTGTCAACTTCTTTTGAGTGGTAGAAGGAATTGTTTTAGGAATCAAAACAAAGCTCGAAGCTAATTGCAAACAAAAATCATCATGTCCACTTTAGTGGATACTAGGATGATAAGAATTTATCCGTACCCTTCAAAAGAAGTGATATATATATATATACTATATATATGTGTGTGTGTGTGTGTGTGTGTGTGTGTGTTTTCATCCTCAACAAATTGTTTAGACTCAATATCAAAGCTCAAAGCCATTGCAACAAAACTCATCATATCCCTTGTTTAGATGACTAAGGTGATAATTATTTCTCTTCACCATCTAAAAACACACACACATAGACAAAGATCTATATCTATATCTATATATGTATGTATATAAATATCAATCACTTTTATTATTTAATAAAAATACAAATGTTACTATAAACTTTATTTATTTATTTAAGAGGGAAAAGGTTCGCATATTCTGTGAAATTAAATACATGTTCATAATGACAAAAATTTATAGGGGAGAATAAATACTCCATCCATAAAAATATATCCAAATATTCACATTCCATCGTAATCATATGATATGACATCTTTGAAAATATATACCCCTTACATCCTAGTCCTACGATATGACATCTTCAAATATATATTTTGAACGTCATGTTAAATTGGAAAACTATGATTGATTTATATGCTACACGACTGGGTAAACGCAACTCCCATAGCCTGAGAGCAGAAGTTTAGTCCATTATATATATATATATATATATGGAAATAGGCAGTTGAATATTCCATAAGAAAATTAATATTTTTTTTATTAAATTGTTCACATAGATAAATGTCACAAATCAAATATCAATTAGTTTTTTGTGAGCTTTATATTCTTCAAAAACAGTATAGATTTAATAATAGGTAACCTTTTAAACCAAAACATGATTAAAGGGTAAATAATTATGAAATTAGATTTGAGAACCAAATCAATTTCAAAAACTGAAACTATATTTAAGCCACGAACATTTTTCACTCAAAATATGATAAACTCCCTTCAATGAAGTTGAGGAAGGCCATAAGTTTTTTTTCACTCAAAATCTGATAAACTCCCTTCAATGAATTTGAGAAAGGCCATTACTTGTATCCTTACTTGAAGGACAAAGAAGAGGATCTTTCTAAATAGTCATTCCCTTTGCTCAAGTAAATATTCTTCCATCTGCAGTGGTCTAGGGTCTTCTTTCACTCTAGGAAAGTGCTTTCCTCCATTTGGATAACAAAATCCAAGAGGTGTAACCAAGAAAGAATGAAAAATTTAGAAAAAAACATATTGAAAGATTATTGCAGAACAATTGAACGTAATTCATCTGAAAGAAGTGTGTAATCAAGCAAGAATCGAAATTTGAGAAAAACACATTGGAATATTATTGTAGGATGCTTGAACATAATCCCTATGAAAAGAGTTGTTAAGGCAATATTGTGATGGATAGAAACTTTATAGAAAATTTGGGTTGAGAGATTCCTTTTACACAAGGAGATCTCATCAATGTTACTTGATTTCATATTACATTGATTTGAATCCCACTAAAATTCAAGAAGTATTTTTTGGTGAGAAGTAAATTATTATAAAGGAAACTTTGAAAGATATTAACCTGAGTAACAAATCTATAGGATTATGTGTATATATAGTGAGTGTGCCCAAGGGAGTACAAATTATAGCAGGAGAATATAAGCTACTTTTGGTGAGATTGTTTTGGTAAAAAATACAACACCCCCATTTAGACTCTTTACTATTATAACCATTATAAATGAAGACACTTTTTGCTTTTGCCTTTGGTTTTTGAATAATTATTTATTCATTTTTACTTAATTAGTTTTGTTTTATTTTTCAATTATTTAGAAAAAAAAAAAAATTGATCAAACTTTGTTTTAAACCTTTGATTCAATTTCATTTGAATAAACCAATCACATAGCCCGAGAGTCCAAGACTTTAATTAAAATATGACTTAAATTTGTTTTTTAACCTTGGAATTCCTTTGAAAATATTAAACCTAAATGTATTACATATAAACATATAAACCATATGATAAAACATATAAGGGGCATATCAGAATGTTGAACTATTATAGGATTCATAAGTTATCATAACCAAAAATTACGACGTTGATTGAATCCCATCCAAAAGCTACGTTTCCTTTCATATAAATGATCAGAGTTTTTAAACATATTGCCACGCCAAAATCCTGATAACCCAATACGTCAAAGTTGGAAATAATTAATTCCTACTTGTCTATGGTTGTAGTTCTCCATTTGAGGAGTTTGTTCCTATATAATAGGAATTTAGTTTCTCCTAGTTTAGTGTGTGGTTGAGAGAATCTCTCAACCACACTAATGTACGTCCAAGATAGAATTCCTATCTTGAGACTATTGATTGTATAAATATGTGTGTAATTCCCTCATTCATATATAATAGAGAATATATTGGTTGTGCTAATTTTATTTTGGTATCAGAGCCTGTGAGGGCCTGGCCCCTCCTGGGCTTGGGCCCCCCTGGGCTGAGGGCTCTGGAGGGACAATTTTCCAAAGCGCCGCGCGATTCATTCGCAGGGGGGGTGGCATAAGAATGATGAGAGATTCGTCGATGTTGGTGCACGAAAACGCAGTGCAACAATTGGAAGAACGACAGAGCGATTGGGCGTATTCCAAGCTCGTGATCATATTGGACATCTTGTGGAACCTGTTGTTTGTGGTTGTTTCGGTCGTAATTTTATCGTCGACCTTGGACGAAAGGCCCACGATGCCCTTGAGGATTTGGATTGTAGGCTATGCCCTGCAGTGCATCTTACATATGAGTTATGTGGCGTATGAATATATGAGGCGGTATCGGCAACGTTTGCCTTCGGTTGTCAGTGCGGGGGGTTTTGAGAGCACTTCCAGTGTAGGTGAGCAGGTCAATTCCCAACGCGGTGGGGTGCCTCGAGAGGCAGAGACAGGCTGCCAAGAGACGGAAGAACGCAACAGTATAGCAAAGCGGCTGGAATCTGTGAACACAATGTTTTCATTTTTTGTTTGGTAGATTGTTGGATTTTATTGGCTAATTGCTGGTGGGAAATCTCTTTCAGAGGATGCTCCACAGATTTACTGGCTCTATATGTGATTTCTGGCTCACCTAAATGAACGGATGCCTAACTGACTCTTAGGGTCTTTAAGCTTTGAAATGAAAGTTTTGCATTCATGGAATTTATATAACAAGAGATTGAGGTTTTTGTTTTAAACAGTATGGCTGGCAGGCGTCAGGATTTTGCTAATTCAAATGGAGTTGATGATTCCTTGCCCTCATTGATTAACTTTGGAGACAATGACGATGGGCTTTGGGTTTTTTCATCTTTGAATGCAGAGCTGAGTCCGATTGCCCCCAATTCTTTCGATTTCGGTTTATTAGAACCGCATGGTAGACAAGAGAACTAGAGCTTCCCGGATTTATTGGATGACAATGCATCCAATCTAAAAAGCTCCTCAATTTCACCATTGTATCACAAAAATGTATATTCTTCACATGGCAATGTATCCCCTCATAGTACATTGGATCTTCTCTCGGATGGTTAGAGTAGATCTGCTGGAGCGGTGAGAAAAGAAGGATTAAGAGGGCTGAGGACGAGACTGAAGAAGCGCAACATATGGATCTATGTTCAGTAGCCAGTGCAAATCAGTTGATTGGAAATCGCGCCGCTGTTGCTGAGGAAATAAACCTAGCAGCAACTGCATTCTTCATTCAACGAAGAGAACAACTTTGTGGTAGATTTGAAGGAAAAAGCATGGTTGTTTGTGCATACTTGGGTAAATGTTTTTTTTGTGAAGTATTTTTTTGGAATTTAAATTGATATACATATTGAGATTAGCCACTTCAATATGGAGATATTTTGTTAGAATTGGCTATTCTAACAAATGACAGGTTAAGCATGGAGTTCCAAGAAGTTATTTGACAAAGATGCCCAAGGTGTGAACTTGGGATAAAGGAGCAACAACAATGTTTATGGTGGACAACAAAATAGATGCTTGTTTGAGTTAGTGTGGTTTGTGGAATAGACTCCCTAGCATGTTGTAATAGTCATTGTATGTACCAGAAACTCCAAAATGTAGAATGAAATGTAAATTTTTTAAAGGCATCTCAATGTTCGTGGTGATCTCAAAACCACTTTGTAATGGTTTATGGTCAGCCTGAAACCATCTTTTGTCACTGTAATATGATGGTTGGTGGTGAGCCAGAAACCATCTATTGAAGTTGGCGGATTTGCCCAGTGGTGGTAGATCGGACTTGCTCGGTGGTGGCATATTGAAGTTGGCAGATTTGCCCGGTGGTGGTAGATCGGACTTGCCCGGTGTTGGCATATTGAAGTTGGCGGATTTGCCCAGTGGTGGTAGATCGGACTTGCCCGATGGTGGCATATTGAAGTTGGCAGATTTGCTCAGTGTTGGTAGATTGGACTTACTCGGTGGTGGCATATTTCCTGAGTGGCTAACGTGTACACAACAGCTTTGTGCTCGTAGGAGCAGGTGGACTGCAGTAACACCTGACTCACGGTCTCAGATATTGGTGTGTCTGAGCACAAGAGGATCGACGTACTTTTCTATCTGACAGTTGCGTCGAAAGGCGCAATCAGCGCAACCGCTTGCGATTGTTATTTTTAGATGAATATTTGGCTTAGAAAGGCACTGATCTCTCTTGGTTTTTGGAAGTTATGTACATGAAATTCGCTTGATGGTGGTGGATTTAACTATTATGACAAGTAGTCATTAAGGGGGGGAGTTGGAAATAATTAATTGCTACTTGTCTATGGTTGTAATTCTCCATTTGAGGAGTTTGTTCCTATATAATAGGAATTTAGTTTCACCTAGTTTAGTGTGTGATTGAGAGAATCTCTCAACCACACTTGTGTACGTCCAAGATAGAATTCCTATCTTGAGACTATTGATTGTATAAATATGTGTGTAATTCCCTCATTCATATATAATGGAGAATATATTGGTTGTGCTAATTTTATCTGTCAAACTCGATATGTCATACATTCCAATTAATACTAATATTGAATCCATTCACCTATGGGGATTTTTGTAACAAATGTGTTTAGAAGTTCTGATAGGGTCAAGACCCAGTTTGTTTCAAAGCTCTAATTTATATTGGTTTGAAGTCTTCCCTCTTTCAAATTTTCATCAGATATCATGGTTTTTTTTTGTGAAGTGGTTCAAATCCTCTAATAGTTGAATTCCTCTGATAGGCCATTCGCATCGCATATGTCATGTTTAGTTTTCGTTTTCGTCCCAATTCTAAATAAGCCACTTTTATGGTCTTGAGCTTTGATCTGATTGGTTTTTCGATATGATTTGTTAGACACACCCATTGTCCCCATCCAAAATTGTTGTCATACATTGGAAAACTTAGAGAGAATCCCATCATCACACTATTATCGCAGATCGTTCTATCGAGTTTCAGAGCGGTGGGACATTACTCATATTTTTGTTGCTCTGCCATGATGTTTCCATTGCGGTGTGGCCATATGATGCGGTGCAACAATCCCAC